>VAFG01000112.1:207844-227613 GCA_013461545.1 Syncephalastrum contaminatum
AATTCCTTTGCTCGGAAGTCATGGCTGCAAAACATACACGCAAGGGCTTCCACGTAAGGGCCTTCAGGCAGGCTTTGGAAATGAAGCCAAAGAAGCAAAGAACTCAGTGTGGGCCCTACCCGAACGTATGTAGCATGTGCTTTGTCATGAAATACAAGGAGCGCTTACGAAAAGAGCGACGTTACCCACTCAAGCTTTCCTATAAAGGCCATTTATTCATTTTTCTACTTCATAAACGAGTGCTCCACTGTCTGTGAGTCATTGCCAAACTAGGCATAATAACTTCATATCAATGAAGCATAGCTGGGTGTGTCTGAACGAAAATAGGATTGCGGTCAAGCAGGACGTGGAATGTGATTGGACAAAACGCGCGAAATTGAGTGGGCAACATCGTCGTCACGCCTGTTTTCTTTTCGCTTGATTCAGTCATGGAGGAGAACAAAGACAAGGCCCCCGAGGACAACCCGCCCAGCTCTGAGCCAGACATCTCTATGTCGGAGGCTGCTCCTTTGGAGAATACCGATTCTTCTGAGCACCCGACTTTAACTCCACAGGACGCGCCCGCCGACCCATCCGCCACCGACACACAAGATCAGCTTCATCAACCGGAATCTGCAAACACTGCCGAGGGCACTCCCACCGCTTCCGATCCACCTGTCGATTCTGAGTCCGCGGAGCAATCGATAGAGCAGGAGGGCACAACAACCACTCCTCTGCAACAAGAACAACAGCAACAGCAAGAGGAACAACAACCAGCAGAGCAACCGTCTTCTGCAGAAGACAACACGGTAGCTACGACTGCTGCTGCTGCAGAGCAGACAACACAGCAACCTGATTTGGTTGAGCAAAAAGCGGACGCGGACGTTGCCATGGCAGAAGCACACTCGTCCGACACGCAAGACGCGCCTACCGAGGCCAAAGAGCAGACGCCACCTTCTTCTGCTACCGAAGAACCAGCAACGACACAGCAGCCGCCGCAACCGCCGAAACAGGCCGAGCCTGTACCTAGTACGACTGCCTTGTTAAGCGCACCTGCGTCGTGGCAGATTCCTCCCAGCGTGCTCCAGGCCAAGAATGAGGCCAGCAGCTCTACGGAGCCCGTTAATAAAGCGAGCCTCAAAAGAGAAAGATTGGAAGCGCGCATCACAGAGTCCAAGTACGATGTAGCTGCCTGGGACTCTCTGATCAATGAAATCCAACAATCCGGGGATCTCGCTGCCACCCGTCAGGTGTTTGAACGTGCCCTAGAGGTTTTCCCTACTTCAGTAAGTAACCTTTATCCGATACCTTCCATTCGTTTCCCAGAACACACCTCGACCATCCAGATGAAGATGATGAAGACGAAGGGTGAAAAGAGAACAATACACAAAAAAAGATCGATACTTTTGCTCTTGATGAGCAACTTTTCTCGACTCCATATCTCTCAGATTTGTCTCTCTTATTCACTCTGTCTTCCTATCCTTCTATTACTCCATCCATCATTCCATCCCTGTCACTCTTCTTTTCTTGTTGTCGTCACCTCTTGCTTTCTCTCTCTCTCGCCTGCTCTCGTGCTTTTGCACACAGGTTTTTGCATGTGTGTGTGTGTGTTCTGGGTGCGGTCGCCTGGAGAACTTCCGGTTGCTTATTGATTGCTTGTTTCTGTAGCCAAAGTACTGGCTTTCGTACTTGGAGCTGGAGCTCAAGTACTCCAACTTCAACGAAGTTGAGGCTCTCTTCACTCGCTGCCTCAAACCTGTCTTATCCGTCGACCTTTGGAAATACTACTTGGGCTATATTCGGCGTATCAATCAGGGAGAAAATGGTTCCGTTGCCCTGCCTGAATCGCGATCGATCATTGAGCGTGCTTACGAGTATGTACTGAACAATGTCGGTATCGATAAGGAGGCTGGGTCCATCTGGGCAGACTATATCCATTTTCTCAAATCGGCTGAGGTAATTATACACAAGGACGATCAGAAATATTATGAACAAGATTTCTTATTTGTCCTCCTTTATAGACAACAAATACTTGGGAAGAGCAGCGAAAGATGGATAGCATGCGCCGTGCCTATCAGCAAGCCGTAGCGATCCCATTGAACAATGTCGAGCATCTGTGGCGCGAGTACGACCAGTGGGAGATCAAGCTCAACCGATTGACCGCCAAAAAGTTCTTGGGCGAGAACTCGGCTGCGTATATGACGGCCCGCACCGCCCTGCGAGAAATGCGGGTATTTATGGATACGATTCCTCGACCTACGGTATCGACCCCTCCTCAGTGGACCGAGCGGGAAGTTGAACAGGTAAGCATGAGAAGAAAATGCATATGGGAAAGACTGACGGCATATTTTTTAGCTTGTCGCGTGGAAAAACTATATAACGTGGGAAAAGAACAACCCACTGCAACTTGAAGATACCAAGCAACTCGATAACCGCATCTCGTACGCGTATCATCAGGCATTCCTTTCCTTGCGCTTTTATCCTGAGCTTTGGTACGACTATGCGAACTACTACCTGGAGAAGGAGCAGCAGGATAAGGCACTGGCTGTTCTCAAGGAAGGTCTTGAAGTTATTCCAGACAGGTAAGCAAAAGAAGTTTAAGGCGTGCGTCATCTCATCAGATTCCATAGCTTGCTTCTTACGCTACAGTACACCGAGCTCTGCGAATCTCGCCGACAGTTGGATGAGGCCCGTCAAGCGTTTGACTCCTTGTTGGACACACTGGAAAAAAAGATGAACAAATACAAGGAGGCAGCAAAGGCTGAAATTGAGCGTATTCAGAAAGAAGCCGAAGAAGAACGCGCAAGTCTCAACTTGAGCGATGACATTGATGGCGAACTGCGCGAGCAGTTGCGCGTTCGTGAGCGACAAGTAAAAAAGGCGCAAGACGAGGTGGAGGCACATACAAATGAGCAAATAGATGAAGTGGCCCGTGCTAGCGCTCTGGTATGGGTCAACTACATGGCGTTTGCTCGCCGTACAGAGGTAAATGGATTTCGCATAAGTATGCTTAATGCACGCTAACCTACTACGCGCAGGGTATCGTGGCCGCTCGCGGGATCTTTTCACGCGCCAGACGGGCAACCAATCACACACATCACATTTTCACTGCATCAGGTAAGCGATAACTGAATGGTTATATCGCAGTATCACTCATACATACATTTGTGATAGCTCTGATGGAATATCACAACAGCAAGGATGCAGTTGTGGCCGGTAGGATTTTCAGTGTCGGCCTAAAGATGTTTCCGAACGACCCTGGATACGTCTCACAATATCTCGACTTCTTAATTGAGCGCAATGACGACAACAGTAAGTCGCTCTCTTCCATAATGATTAAAGGCTTACGAACTATGCTAGATACAAGAGCGCTGTTCGAACGGACCCTGGCTACTATGCCTAGCGAGATGGCAGAAGGCATATGGCAGAAATTCCTCGAATACGAGACAAAGTATGGCGATCTGAACAGCATCCAGAATGTGAGCAAACGGCGTAATGAAGCATATCCAAACAGTAAGTTCAACTAAGTACTGGTAAGAAGGCAACTGACGTACAATTTAACTCAGTTGGTCTCTTGGATTCTTTCTTGCAACGACATACCTACCTCGATCTACACCCTATCATTGAGAGAGATCTTGGCGGAGAAAGTAAGAAACAGAAAATATGTGCGGGTATGGGGCCACGTCACTTACGTTTCATCTCTAGGTACACAGCAACAAAAACTCGCGTTACAGCGCAAAACACCCGCGGGTGTCTCCAGTTCAACGGCTCCTGCGGGGCTTAGCAGGGCACGGCCAAGCAAATCAGATGGACAATCAAAGAAGCCGCTATTAGAGACCGTGGATGGCGAAAGGTATCCTCGACCGGACCTGAAGCAGTGGCAGCAATATAAGCCAGTGGAAACACAGCCACCGCCGACAGCCGCCCCGCCTCCACCGCCCCCGACGGCTCAGGGACCGCCATCGTCTGCACCTGAAACAATGACGCCACCGGGCTCAGGACCACCGCCGACGGCAGTGCCGACGTCGTCCGCGCCAGCATGGCAGGGATCTCCGAGTGGAGGAGGGGGGGCACCTGCGCAGCCGATGCAGCCTCAGCCGGCAGCACCACCAGCACCTCGGCCAGCCCCGCCCCCTTATATGAATGCTCTCCCGGAGCCTGTGGCGTATTTTATGTCGCAGCTTCCGCCTGCACACACTTTCAATGGTAACAAAAAAAAATTTAGCTGATGTCAAATGACCTTTATCTGATCTTTTTTTTTTTCCTGTTGTAGGACCAATCATCCAAGTCAATGAGCTTATGGATTTGCTGAGAAATGTCATCATACCCATGCCTGGCGGCGCTGGACCGAAAGGCGGCCCTATGGCCCCACCCCCGCAACGCGGCGGAGGAGGCCGTGGCAGAGGCGCACCCCGTGTAAGTAAAAAAGAAAGCCTGGATCTTAAGCAAAATGTCTCACGTTCAACGAAGCAAAAGGGAGGACCTGGACGCCCAGGAGGTAAACGAAGAGCGCGCGACTTTGATGATGACTTTTCGCCAGCAGGAGGAGGTGGTATGGGACCAAATCAGCCGCCCGCGTTTGATATGTATCGGGCGAGACAAAACAAGCGCCACCGATAATGCCATCACTCCCTCCTACCTTTCTCTTTGCATCCCCATGTCTGCACACGTATCAAAAACACAAAAATTCATCACTATATTATAAAAGACGAAAAGAAGAAAGTACGGAGCAATCTTGTTTTCCAAATATAGCATCGATGATTAGGCGGACACAGCCTTAAAAGTGCACCGCATCACGAAAGTCGACCAATGTGAACTTATAAATTTCAGAAGTTTTCTTTTACTAGAAATCAGTGGATTTGATTCCTCATATGTGCAAAATTTGAGCAGTATAGAATGTAAGACGAAGATAGTTATAGAAGACTATATGTACATGCACGTGCAGATCTCTTTGCCTGTGACATTTCGGCTGGACAGCCCTTTAGAACTTATCAGATGGTGTGAGAGGTGGTGCTTTTTGCCATACCGCATCCCGCACAAACACGTATTGTGCCAGTGCAGAAAACATGCATAAAAATGCATACAAGCGCTAAAATGGATCGTCGCAACATACGTCAGTGATTAGAAAAAAAAAAGATCAGATAAATCTTATGCTACAGTCGGATCTCATGAGTTATGAGACTATGCTCACAATGTTGCATACTATTATAAAAGATCATTGGGCAAAAAATTGCTTTGTTTGTCGGATTTTACGTATGTAAAAGATCATGAGAACAGGAGAGAGCAGGGGTAGGAAACATGATGGGGCAAGATAAAATACTGTACAAGAGATGTTAGAGAAAAGGGGAATCAACCATGTTTTGAACGCTGTGAAAGCTGCATCATGGCTACAGCCGCGTGGGTGGTATCGTCTTCTTGCTGTTGAAGAACAATTCGACTAAGTGGAGGAAGCTGTATAGGAGAAGGAGGGCTGGCGGGCGGCAACGCAGCGCCAAGATCAATAGCAGGGGAAGGAGCTGGATGAAACTTCGGTAAAGGTAACATCTCGTGCGACTTCCATGGAGGAGAAGGAAGCAGGTGCATCGTCGTTGTGGTACTGGAGTTTAAAGTTTCGTGGTAATCATGGATGGCGAGGGGTGGCAAACGACGGCGTACGGGAGTTGGTGATAAGGGATGGTAGTTCTCGTGTGTTCCAGAGAATGAGGAATAAGAGGAGGTGGTAGTACTGGAGGGGGACATTGCGGACGAGGAACATTGTGAGTCAACGGATTCCGGAGACATTCTAGAAGCAGTCGGTAACTGTGTCCTTGCAGGCGTCGGGAATCCTTGCTCTTCTTGTTGGCGGCGGCTATGGTGGTAACTCACGCATGCATCCGTGGGGCTCGCGGAACAAGCTTTCTGAGACGTGGAAAGTGGTGATGGCCGCGGGTGACAAGAGGGCTGTTCACCTATCGATAGCTTTCGTTTCCGTGGCATCGATCTAAGTAGCAGAAGCAGTTACTTCAATGTATGTACGAAGGCATGTATCATCACGTACAATTGGCTGCGATGCTCTTTCTTGATACGGATGCGTGCACCTTGGTCTGAAAAGGATCGAGAAAGGAAAGTGGAATCGAGCAAGCCGGGAAAGTTTTTAAAAGAATAGACGGTAAATGGACTGGTAAAAACGGATTTAAGAGGCACAGCGCCCGACCTGGATACAAGATGAGTGCTTTTGGAAGATGGAGTCATTATCGAACATACAGAGTAATCTCAAAAAGGGTGAGCTTCAATCGAAAATAACCTTCGACCTTGACGCTCAAGTCTCCCAAGATAAAGAAGCCACCATCTATAATACAAGATTTATCAGATGAGTCTACTATTATGTAGACAACTCAGCAAACTATATGCATACCATTATTGTTTATGTCTTTAAGTTTATACATGGAAGACACTGTCTGGCCAGAAAGTGCGTTGTGATTGGGTGTATAAACCTCGTCGTCGTTTGTCGGATGGGCCAGATTGGCGCACATGAAAAAGTACGTATTCTGGAAAAAGCTGCTATAAAGGTGCGTTCGAAAGCGTTACAGTGAGTACAGCTGCTTCCCGTTGTTCTTGTAACTCGAGACACCTACAGGTTCTCTGAAGCAGAAGCATTTGTCAGGTTAATTTGAACGATAGGTGGTGGGTCGATAGGTCGACGATCTACAAGATAAAACAAATTTAGTCAGCTTCTTCTCTGTTAATTATTTTTTGTCTGAACTTGGTATACATGCCTCGTTCGTTGTTGGTACTAATACGAGCTTGGAGAGGCTGCTGTCGTAGTGCCAGAGAGAAGCGACTGATGGAGAGAAGCGAAATATTGAGCCAAATCCCCCTGACAAAAGTCAAGATGTACCTCGTATGGGTAGGAGCAGATGAGCATGCCGAGATATAGTCGTATTGATGCTGATTCCCTCTGGACATGGTGTGTGTACAAGTAGTAAAACGGAAAAAGAAGATGTCTTGATCTGATAAAAATGAACCAGAAATATGCGGAAACCCCGTGGAGCGGAGTTGGAGAAATGAGGGCGCGGACGACACGGGATGCCTCACTTTATATCAATGGAACCTCATCTGTATCCGAGTCCACCCCACCCTAAGTTATTATCTTTACATTGTTATTCTTTGTATAAAAAGGTCATATAGAGATACAATGGGGGAATATCTAGCATGATATGCAACATGCGGCTACCTCTATTCTTTAAAAAGCAACTACAGACTTTGCTCTGTGCATCTCTTTTCTATTCCGTCTTACTGCTATGGATGATTGTTCGTCATTGTTGGATGCCTGGGAGCAGTATATCTGATAACCTGGTCTCAGCTGCCAAATGTGTACGTATATACGTGACTTTTCCACTATTGTTTGTTTCAGAAAAAAGAAAAAGGTGGCGTAACCCTATGTAGAGTTTGACAAGATACATAAAGGGAACACTCGTATCGTTGTGTATACGACATATTGTCACAACAGCAAGGGGACAAAGGTTCAAATTGATAAACGGGCTGATATCCTGTCAGGTGTACCACCAAATGCTGTACCTTGCGTGGTCATCATGGCTGATGATGCCTACGCTACCGCTGTCTTCCGAACAGGACTTTAGTGATTTCTGACATTACTCGCTACGAGTTGCAAGTGTTATGCTTTTCCAAAAGAATGATACCACGAGACATACATGATGGTGAAAATGACCCGACGATCCTTGTGCCGCGTACGACGTCAAATTTTTTGCGGTAGTTAAGCTTGCTTTTGGGCCGAGCGGAGTGCTCAGGCAACGAGGTGAAGACAATAGAAACATAGTCGCGGAGCCATCGCCGAGCCATCGCCGAGCCAAAATAGTCAGTAACGAAATTCCGGAATGATCCAAGCATCCCAAAGGTAGTATTGGAAGTGTACAACCTCACAACGTAATCAAGATGTATGGTACCGGGGTCCTATCACCAACCCCGTTTTAAACCTGTCACCCGCCCACGCACGACCAGTAAAACGGGAGACGCATCACGTTGCACAACACCAGCGAATTTCCAGGTTCTTAGCGCAGCAGAAAACCCTCATACTGCTAAAACCTTGCAGAACCAGGTTTTCGTTTGCTCCGCTTCACCTACTGTGACACGAGAATCTGATAAACAAGCTGCAACAGGGTCTCATTGCTCATTTGCCAAGCATCCTCAAGCTTAACTGATGGATTGGTGAGCCGCTTCTTTTTTTTTAACAACCTTAGTCGTAACAGCCGCGGATCGACGGCCCCCCCCCCAACCAGATGATTCTTTGTTGGTCACGACAAAACGTATATTTGTGTCTTCCGTTAAATTATACTTTTTTCAAGCTAGTCAACGTCGTCCATGGTACCATAATCCTGCGCATATTTCTATATGGAAACAATACATAATGATTACATGCAGTCAGAAGGAAAAAGTACGCTACCGGGTTCTTGCTATAGAGCCGAGCGTATGTAATGCGACGGAGTTCGGAGCATTTGGCACCAAATGAGCTGCACATCTGCTACAATATGCCCGGTCTAAATTAATGTCTAATAGGCACAGAACTCCCGTGGTTTTCTTCCTTAAAACAAAAAAGCCAGCCCTAGCACACATACACTTTCCGTGAGAGAGAGAAATGGAAGAATTCTAGGCAAGAGTGCATGAACGTGTGAACTTCGATGGCGGTTTATTATAAGGTTGCACCACGGCCATCGGATACCTGGCATGGTCACATCCTTGGCTATTAATACATACATAAGCTTTACAATGCTGATAATATCTCTAACAAGTCACGCTCGTGTGGCAAACACTTTAGCATTATTCAGGTAGCTAGCCAACTAAGTCGCACTTTCAATGGATGATAAATGCATATCAGATGTGCTGCTGCTTCAAAACGCCGCATCAGATATGCCTATTATCATGGTGTGTGATAAATTTACTCGAAGTGGAAAAATAATGTGTGACCATTCTAATACTTAGCTCCCTCTCTACCCGTTATCAAAAAGTACGGCGGCTGATACTAGCATAAAGTTTTCCCTGTGCAAACTATAGGAAAGCATGGCAAATATGTCGCCTACTACCGAGCGAATTTCCATCTGTGGCCGCCGTAGTTATTTTTCGTCGTCTACTATATACCAGGGTATAAGCCTACGGCAGGCTATGCGCATATGAATAGCTATAGAATGAAAGCCGTGGATGTGTCACTCTGGATTGTCCTGTAAGAGAGCGCATGTCGCAATTTGGAGTTAGATGAAATCCATGTACATACTTCTGGAGAACGGGTAAATGTGTACTGGTAAAGTGTAGAGATGACATTATCGCTATGGCATATGCTATGTAGTCTAGTATTGAGTGTATATGTAGAGTTGTATAATGTACAATCGATAATAATCAATCAGCTACGTCTGTAGAGAATACATAATATATATAAAGACCCCAGCGTTTTGAGTATCTGATGAGGTTCGTAGTCAGAGTCTATAAAAGTATGCGGATGTATCGATGTAAAAGTCCATCGTGAAACCCAGGAGAGAATTGAGACGAAAGGGCTCAAAGAGGGCTACGGAGGATCATTGATATCGCAGACTATGCATGTTCACAGATTTATGTAGAAACAAAATAAAGGGGCTGCGTCATACTGTCACGTGTCGCCCGATCTGGCAAAAGCTTGGTACCAAAATTGCGGGGCACATTTCGCCATCACGTGTAAATTATTTATGCAAAAACCAAAAAAAAAAAATAATAAGGTGCACGTGGCTTGCGTCAAGAAAGACGTTAATGCATGATTGCGGATGGCCACTATACAGGATATGTAATCACAGGTAGACGGTACATAGACTTGATTTCTCTAAGAATAAGAAAAGGTAATGATATATGAAATAATGGAACGGAAGATGAACGTACCGAATGTGACTGTAAATGGTACTACTTAACATAACGTTTTCTACATGGGCGAGGTTCGGTGTTATTTCTCTACAGACCGAGAGCTTAGATTGGGTTAACTCCTATTAGAGAGTTACCATTTATTTACAAGAAAATTCGCGTGGGCTTTGTGCTCCAAATCAAAATTGAAGATGTGGTAAGACGCGTTGATGATCCGGTCAGCGTAAAATTTCCTTTTTCGTACTATCTCTTAAGCATAATGCAAGCAGTGGTCGTTTCCGACAGGATGTACCGTAGATTATGCGCTCGCTTTGGGGTTTGGAAGGTAGAATGAAGCGGAGCAAAGAGGATAAAGGGAGAGAGCGCGTCCAAGGCCAGTTATGGAAGGAAGTCGCCGAATGCTTATATTGACAAATGCGATTTGGTCAGCGGGAAATGATTTGCCCCACACAAAAAAGTCAGCGCATATAAAAGGGCCACCGTGCCCCGTTTATCCCGCGTTTATCCACTTTTTCTATCCACATACAATGGCTGCCGTCCCTAGCAACTCGATTTTTAAAGACAACATCTTTGCTGGCAAAGTTCTCCTCTGCTCCGGTGGTGGCAGCGGCATCTGCCGTGGTCTGACCGAGGCTATGGTTCGCCATGGCGCCAAGGCTGTCATCATTAGCCGCAGGTAAATGCGACTTGACTACGATCGTCTACGAGATCTTGCATTCACACTAGCCATCGAATAGCAAGGACAAGCTTGAAAAGGCAGCCGACGAGATGCGCAAGGCTACTGGTGGTGTTGTCCTGTATGTCACTGGGCTCAATACTCTGTCTCTTTGCTCACAAATGGAACAGGTGTGCCGCGGCTGATGTCCGCAAGCCCGACCAGGTCGAGGCTGCCGTCAAGTTCACAGTCGAGAAGCTCGGTCGTATCGATTACTTGATCAACGGCGCGGCTGGTAACTTTCTGGCTCCTTTCCAGGGCATGTCCTACAACGCCTTCCGCACCGTCATCGAGATCGACCTTTTGGGTACCTTCAACCTTACCAAGGCCGCCTCCGAGCACATCAAGGCCGCCAAGGGCTCCATCCTCAACATTAGCGCCACCCTTTACTACACTGGTCTGCCCTACCAGCAGCATGCCGGCTCGGCCAAGGCTGCCATTGACGTACGTCGATATCCGATTCCTAGGCGACATGCCGACCTCACGGTTTATACTCTTTTAGGCTCTCACCAAGCATTGGGCTGTTGAGCTCGGTCCCTTTGGTGTCCGTAAGTAGAAGAAGAGAAGAATAGGGGATGGTGGAAAATGATGATCTGATTAATGACGCATATTTATATATTTCAGGTGTGAACGGTAAGAAAAAAAAAAAAGAAAAAGGGAAAGAGAAAGAGAAATCGCGTGAGAAGAATAGTGTAGCTAAATAAGTCATGCAAATTTACAAGGCATCGCCCCTGGTCCTATCGTAAGCTCAACAACATCAGTCCCTTATTCTTAACTCACAAACGACTTAGGCCGATACCGAGGGTATGGACCGCCTTGGTGCCCTGCTTGAGGTTGAGAGCATTCCGCTCCAGGTACGTCATGAAAGGATATATAGGGAGTTATCATTTTGACAGCTCCTCTTGTTAGCGTCTGGGCTCCGTTAAGGATATCGAGAACGCTACCGTCTTTTTGTTCTCGGATGCCGCCAACCTTATCACTGGCGTGACACTCGTCGTGGACGGTACGTTGGATCTCATGCTGCTTTCAAAAGCAACGTCCGCTGATTTTTGACCCTATAGGTGGCCAATGGCTTAACCCCAGAAACCCTGCATACCCCGCTATGGTTCTGAACCCCATCAGCAAGATCTAAGTAATGTGGGATGAAGGTGTATGACTCCATAGCACAATATCGCATTCCACCCGAGTCTTGCTTTGTCAATAAACGCGCTATTATATTTTTGTACAAATTACTTTAGTCAAAAGGAATCGGTCGTGCAGAGGGCGCACCGTTACGTTTGGAGGCGGTTGCGGCGATGGCACTCGGAATGGGGATACCGCAGCAATCCGGGTATTCTTGGCCCAGGGCATAGACATCACCCTCGTTGTTCCCATGGGCGTGCACATGGCCACAATCGTCCTCCATGTCTTCTGCTTGAGGTGAACCTCCCTCAAAAGATATCAAGGTGCCAAAGAAGAAATGTTGCATGATCGGGAGCTTCGAGAGGACCTCAGCCTTGTACATTTTGATCATGCCCTGGTTGACCTTGACCCAGGTCTTGCAAGCTGAGATGTCATCCAACATGGGTGAGTGCCATCGGAGCGAGGCCGAAGTCTTGACTGAGTTGATAAAGTGAATGCAGGCGAGGTACATGTATGACTTTGAGAACTCTTCCACGGTATCATGGTCGTGGATCGATTTAGGCCGAATGTACTTGTGATCTACCAATAACGTCAGCGAGCAAAGGAAGCAAATGTTGTGACGTACTCAGAAGCTGTGAAGATCCAAACATGAAAGGCAGAAAGTGATAATCGTCTAGGCCCCACACGCCATGTGAGCCAGCAGGCTCGAGCCAGTATTCAAACTGAAGTTGCCGCATCAGAGCAATGTACCTAGTCTGCTGTCAGATAGCCGATGCCTGAAGCCTGTAAGACTTACCGAGCAAAGATTCGCAAGACGACAGCCTTATCATCTTCAGGTGTGAGTACGCCGAGCTTGTCGAGGCAGAGTCTAGCGTATGATGTGAGCAACCTCGTCTTATCTTCATTAGGGGCGCTTACAGCCAAGCCATAAAGTTGGCTTCGTGGCCAGTGCCATAATCGATCCGACGTCGGTTGCCAAAGCTTTCAATGAAGTATTTGCTTACTTCGACAATAGCATCTTTCTCGACCAATGGTTCCATAAGGGTATCGACGTTCTGAAACTTCATTAGCGTACTGCGCTTATGCTGGGTAACACGGCTTACATTTTCAACGCGATCGTAAAAGTCACGGAAAGCAGGATTGCCAAAACGTGATTTCGAGTTCTCCACCGCGGGTATATCTCGTGCATAGCCAGACACCGTATCGAGGATTTGGACAACTTGTTGTACATTCTGGAAGGACAGTTGTCAAAAGGTATGCACGGATGACTCAACACGTTGCTTACCTCGGACACAAGCATGTCGCTATCAATCTTGCAGTCCCGTACAGCATCGTTAAGACGCTCAATATAGCCAATGTAGGACTTATAAGCGTCTGACTGCAAGAACTCGTCGAGATCTTCTTTTGTGATTATACGCTTGACAGGTCGTTGGTAAGTCATGAAGGGGAAAGAAAGTTAAAAGAGCGGAGCGCTACAAATGCGGCGGTCATGCTACCCTTCATTTCAAAATAGGAAATGTGCGGCCGTGACAAATATCAGAACAGACGATGCTTATTAGTGCGATATTTATATACTGGTAATTACAGGGAAGCCCTAGGGCTCTGGTTAAGGTATTTAAATGACTCAGTGACATCAGTGTCTATAAAAAGCAAAAAGTCATCGAACCTGTGATAGGGACAAGATGCATTCAGTTTCTTATCCAAGTATCAATGAACCCACTTACGCTTGCTTCTCCATGTCACCTGCAAAAATCTGTGGGTAGATCTGTGTGTTTTTGAACGTATCAATGGCGTCCTGTGGTACTGTTGGTCAGCTAGCCCTGAATGTTTAGCTTTTTCCCTAATTACCTTGTACTTGTCAAAGGCGATTTCTTCCCGATCAGCCACCTCCTTCACGCGAGCGTTATAGACGCTATAGACGGGTTCTTCTAATAACAGGCCAAGCGCGGGTGCCTTCGGAATGTTTATTGACGTTTCGCCAAATGACTCATCAATGACACTCAGTGGAGTCTTGCTGCGCACGCATAGCATCGCCATGGCTTCTCTCTAGCTATGAGTAAACCATGATTCTCTACTGTATCGCGTCACTTACAGATCATCTTGCGTATCTGATGAAGCATAAAAGACTGTCCATGGAGCTTGACGCTCAGCCATTCTACACCGTCGATGAGCATGGGTTTGCTGACCTATTTTCATGTTGAACATTCCATCCAATCCTATCCAGTGAATATCTTTACCTGCAGCTCCATTATATGACGCTTCGAGCTAGGGTCATTGAATGCGCGTCCGATCGTGTAGTTGTGAAAGTTGTGGGTGCCACGGAAACGGTTTATCGTCTCACAAAACTGAGCATAGGTCTCGGGACTAATGCGGTATTGACGCTTTTCTTTCATCTCCTCTAGTGTGCTGCGAGGGATATAACCAGCGATTTGACGACCCGAGCCCACCACAGTAAGGTCAGATGGGTGCTTTTTGTCTGACAAGAGAGGACCAGGGCAAGGCGGACGAAATACATAAGTAGGCAAAAGATACTCATACTTGCGTGAGGAGCAAGACCTTTTGGCGTTGAAGGAGCTCTGGACTCGAAGAGCATCCCAGACACGAATCGTCGGGGGCAGCTGGGCATTGATAGAGCTGATCATGTTCTGAATCGTACCTGGCACGAGCATTTTTAAGGACACGAGGTTGCCTGCGGCATGGACACCCTTGTCAGTGCGTGCGGCTCGCAGAAATTGAACCTGTTGTCTTTGTAAGCATGGACTGATGGACTCTTGAACCACTTGCCTTTTTGAGATCACTCGCATTGTCTTGTGACACGGCTCCCGCCTTGCATAGTGCGCCAAACAGAGTTTTCTCGATCGTCTCTACTTCAGGATTGCTAAGGAACCGTTGTCAGCTCACCATGACCCGTATAAATGTGTGACATACAATTGCATGCCTTGGTAGCCTGTCCCATTAAAGCCAATCAGGACGGCATACTTGCGTTTGGGAAGACGAGGCTCGGATCGAGGGGATCGCGTGACATTGTCTGTGCGAACCCACTTTCTGTTCTCGAGAAAGTGCTGCTTCCGCTCTTTGGGTGCCTTGTATTTGGACTTGGGTGCCTGAAGTTCAGGTGCAGCAGTGCTGAATGAGCGAGACAGACATTGCCAGGAGTGACTGACCCGACAAGTACGATAAACAAGCATTGAAAAGGGAAACAGTGGCTGAGTGTATCAAGTAGTGGCATGACTTTTTATGTGACAGACAGACAGAAGCAATCCATTCCTACATGCGACTGGGAAATAGACTTTGGCAGAAATAGACTTTTTCATCCTACCCCTGAGAGCAGGGATCCCAATCTTTACTGCTCTTTTCTTATTCTTATTCTTTTAACGTACATACAATATTGTATACTGTATCCAATGATAGAGTAGAACAGTGGAATATTAAAAGGAAGACTCTGAGTGGCCGGGCGGAAGTCTCTCGCTTTGGGCGGAGAAAGCTCGGATGACGACGGACGGGTTGAACAACAAAAACTCCCCTTTTGCGCAGCAAAACACTTGCAGTTACAACAACTTTTACACCCACTCTCTTCTATTATGCTCTCCCGCCTAGGTCAGCTGGGCGCACGTCCTGCCTCATTGCGCTATTCCGGCCTGCGTAATTCAACTGCCCTGGGCTCGCGATCCCGTCTCTCGTTGCGTCCGCAACAACAAGCTCGTCGTCGTTTCGCTACCGACAAAGACCCCAAAAAAGACGAAGGCGACAACCTCAACATTCCAAAGGGGTTTGAAGGCTTTTTTGGCCGTGGCAAAAAGACACCCAAGTCCAATGCTGAGGAAGCTGCCGATCAGCATGCGAAACAATCCTCAGACAAGGTACCAAAGCCGCCACGGAACAATAGCAACAACAACAACAATAGCAACAATGGCGGCGGCAACCGACCTCCGGAGGTTCAGATTAACACCGGCACAGTTCTTGCGACCGCGGCATCGACGTACCTGCTGTGGAAATTGACATCGCCGGCCGAGAATTCCCGGGAAGTGACGTGGCAGAACTTCCGTACCTCGCTCCTGGACAAGGGTCTCGTCGATCGTCTCGTTGTTGTCAACCGCAATCGCGTTCGCGTGCACCTGCGCCCGGAGGCCAATTCGCTTGGTGTCTCGGCTGGTCAGACTTTCTACTTTAGCATTGGCTCGATCGACAGCTTTGAGCGCCACCTCGAAGACGCCCAGAACGAGCTCGGCATTCCTTCGAGCGAGCGCATTCCTGTTGCTTACCACGACGAGATTAGCGTACTCAACACAGCCCTTCACTTTGCGCCCACGCTGCTGCTGATTGGTGTTCTGTACTACATGACGAAGCGTGGTCCGGGCGGCGGTGGCCAAGGCATCTTTGGCATTGGCAAGAGTAAGGCAAAGATGTTCAACCAAGAGACCGACGTGCGCGTCAAGTTCAAGGACGTCGCAGGTGCCGAGGAGGCCAAGGAGGAAATCATGGAGTTTGTCAAGTTCCTCAAGGATCCTGCTGCCTATGAGCGCTTGGGTGCCACCATCCCCAAGGGTGCCATTCTGTCTGGTCCCCCCGGTACGGGTAAGACGCTCCTTGCCAAGGCAACCGCGGGTGAGGCGGGCGTGCCTTTCCTGAGCGTGTCCGGCTCCGAGTTTGTCGAGATGTTTGTCGGTGTCGGTCCCTCGCGTGTGCGCGACCTGTTTGCAACCGCAAAGAAGAACGCGCCCTGCATTATCTTTGTCGACGAAATTGATGCGATCGGTAAGGCCCGTGGCAAGGGTGGCCAGATGGGCGGTAACGATGAGCGCGAGAGCACCCTTAACCAGCTCTTGGTTGAGATGGACGGTTTCGACACCAACCAGCACGTCGTCGTTTTGGCGGGTACGAACCGACTCGACGTGCTCGATGCTGCGCTGCTGCGTCCCGGCCGTTTCGATCGTCACATCACCATCGACCGTCCCGATATCAAGGGCCGTGTCGAGATCTTCAAGGTCCACATGAAGCCCATCAAGGTTGAGGCCAAGGACAAGGACGCCCTGGTCGAGAAGCTCGCGGCGCTCACCCCTGGTTTCGCCGGTGCTGATATCCACAACGTCTGTAACGAGGCTGCCCTGATCGCAGCCCGCAAGATGAAGGACGCCGTCACGGACATCGACTTTGAGCACGCCATTGAGCGTGTGATTGCCGGTATCGAAAAGAAGTCGCGCGTCCTTTCGCCCGAAGAGAAGCGCACTGTCGCTTACCACGAGGCCGGCCACGCCATCGCAGGCTGGTACCTCGAGCACGCCGACCCGCTCCTCAAGGTGTCCATCATCCCTCGTGGCTCTGCCGCGCTCGGCTACGCCCAGTACATCCCCAAGGACCAGTACCTGTATTCCACTAAGCAGCTCCTCGACCGCATGTGCATGACCCTCGGTGGTCGCGTCGCTGAACAAATCTTTTTCGATTCCATCACCACCGGTGCCCACGATGATCTGCAAAAGGTGACCAAGATGGCTTATGCCCAGGTCGCCACCTACGGTATGAACCCCAACGTCGGCCCCCTGTCTTACGGCGATCCCAACGACGAGCAGCGCTTCCAGAAGCCCTATTCGGAGGCGACGGGTCAGATGATCGACGGCGAGGTCCGCAGCTTGGTCAACGGCGCCTACAGCCGTACGGTTGATTTGCTGACGGAGAAGCGCGAAGATATCATCAAGGTGGCCGAGCTCTTGCTGTCCAAGGAAGTCATCAGCCGGGAAGATGTCGAGGGTCTGCTTGGAAAGCGTCCCTTCGCTAACAAAGGTCCCATTGCACAAAAGGAGGAGGTAAGGGAAAGGAAGTCGTCACTCATGAATTGATATACTCATGCTGTGTTTAACGTAGATTATCTCACCACCCGACTTCAAAGAGGATGACATTCCCAAGAGCGATGCATAGACATATCAACCATATAACGCCCTAAAAAAATGACATAAAAAGAGAACAATAGAGCAGTATCTATTCATATATTATTTTGCCAAAAAGTACACACATATGAACCAAGCCATCGTTTATAATTTTTGTATCTTGCTTATGAAGACTGGAGAAAGGGGTAATACTCCGTTTCACGCTAAGGATCATGAGTTTTCTATTCCTAACTCTATCACAGGGAAATGACAGCAGGAATGAAAATAGAAGAAGGGCAACACGGACAATTGTAACAGACAATAGACATAGAGAATGAATCTTTTCCAGCTAAAAATCGCGGAAATCAATTGGGCTAGACAGGTTCACACGTCATCAAAATTTGCGGTGGTTGTTGTTGGCGGGACTTGCCACAAAAAACACACGAGCGATTAACATACACACTTTCTCTCCCCACTCTCTCTTCCTTGCTAACCCTCGCCAATACAGAATGACGGCCAGCGACAACAACGACTGCCTTTATAACGCCGGCAAGATGACCGCTGTCTCGGCTGGTCTCGGTCTCGTCATTTCCGCCATGCAAAACACCGTTCAGAAGCACACTGAAGGTGCCAAGGGTGTCTTCACCCGAACTGGCAGCACCATTGGTCTTTTCGGTCCGTAACCTTATAACGCGACACACATTATATACAGCATTCGTTCGATTTGGCTGACATGATTTAAACACTGAATAGCTGCTGTCGGTGGTATCTTTACTGCGACTGAATGCGCGTCCAAGAGCATTCGTGGCGAGGACGATGCGATCAACGCCGGTATTGCTGGCTGTGCAGCTGGTCTTGCCGCTGGTGTCAAGAGTACGTATTCTCTTTTTTTTAAATAACCATGGTAGCTTATATATGTATGTATATTATCTTAGCTGGTTCGATTGCCAAGATGTGCGCTGCGTGTGCTGGCGTGGGTGCGACCATGTTTGCGTACGAGTACTCGGGTGAGCTCAAGGGCGCTCTGAACGGCAAGTCTGTTTCCGAGAGAAAGGACATTCGGGACAGCTTCTTCAAGAACACCACCAACGCCGAGGCGGATGCATAATTTCATTCCATCCGATTCTCGATATATATAACGCAACTTACCATCACACCCTTCTTTCTTCAACTGTCATTCCTATCACTTCTCTCTTTTTTTTTCTGCGCTAGACATATTAAAAGCACGCTCTCTCTCTATGTAGTTCCAGGACAGTAAATGTGCGGATTTTAATGTCAAGGATGGAGTTGCGTGTAAGATGGATTGTGCGTGCGTGAATGAATGAAAACAGAATAGATATCAGCTATATAGATGTGTGTGTGTGTGTGTGTGTGTGTGCGATTGCGGAAAAGAGTATGATGTGAGAATGATGGGATGTGGTATGTCAAGTTGTAAAAGAGTAAAGTGGAGGATAAGGGAAATGAATGTTTAACGCGAAAGGGTCTCGAGAGTGCTCAGGACACTCTCGACGTTGGGCACATAGTACTTGGCTTCCGTGCTTCGAAGACCCACCGTGCAGGTAAACACACGTGGAATATCTTGCTTGTTCAGGTACGCAAACATGTCCTCGTCCATCCGGTCGTCGCCGATGGATAAGATAAAATCGGGCTGGATGTCTTGCAGGATGCGCTGCGCAATCGTGCTCTTGCTCACGTCATGCGGCAGCACTTCAATATTGGTTCGTCCCGTTACGGCGTACACGGAGAAGTTCTTGTTGACTGAGTCGGCAATGTGATTCTGACATTCTGCTGCCTGCCAAGCCCTACAATTGAACATGGCGTGTAAGGTTCTCATCCTTTTGCACTCTATGTACATGTACTTACGCAAACTGGGCATCAGACCCCGGTGCCGTTCGATAATGCTACGCATACTCAGGTGAGTAATCCTTCCCCTGCTGTAGTGTGCTCCGCTTACCCAGACCATTGAAATTTCCTTGGTTTCAATGCTCGCCCCCGGAGTGCGTTCCGTGTAGTATTGGAAAATCTGTATCTCATTGTCAGCAGATGCACAGGAAGGCCCGTTTTAGACTTGCCTCTTTGACAGCCGGCATCCATGAAAGGTCCACGTTTGTCAGCATTTTTTGCCAATCTTCACCGCGTGGTTTCATGTAAAAACCATTTTCGGCGCTGCCAAACATGTTTGAGTGGGCGATGCTTTTTTTTTTTTTTTTTTTCTA
>VAFG01000116.1:3507-16883 GCA_013461545.1 Syncephalastrum contaminatum
TCAAGCCCAAAAACACGCGTGTTTGAGCTCTCTGTTATACACAGAGGTCTCAACCTTCAGTCGCGCTTCTTGTTTAGAGGCGTCTCCTGTTTCTGCAGAGTACAAAGTGAAGCCAATGCAGTGCAACAAGGGCAAATTCCCTTCATTGAACAGCCCAAAGACCCTAAACCAGACATTACTCAATCTCTCATTCAGGCCCATTACACCAACAGCCCAATCAACTTGAGCCTACGCAGCCAAGTGCGAATAAATTCAGACCAAGGCGACTACACTCGCGTGTGAAAGAGATAGATACTGTTTAACGAACTTGCTATTGGAATGAAAAATAGATCGTATCAATTTCCTCTACATTATATACTTTCATTGTACATACAACGGCGTGTCTTACCTACATTGTTTCTTTTGTCACATGGGAACGACCGTTGAGATAGACGTAGAGCACAGAGTAGGTACACCAGTAAAGCTTTGTTTTGACAGTTTTCTCTGTTGTCCTGTTATCCTCCTGGTGGTCAAGCTTGCAGCGCAGTGGTATGTCATGCATACGGCGGGGTGAGAAGACTAATGAGTATGAATATAAATGCTGCAAGTGAGCTAGCGGGCTATTTGTCAATCTATGTGCAGGGCCGTCGTCAAAAGATCTTTCATTAACTATCGGCGACCAATGAACTCTCGCCAATTCAAGTAGGAGTGGTATATATGCTGGTGGGCCGTAGCGATCCAAAAATGGGGTTAAATTCAGGAAATCGTATCGACATTATTGAGTGAAATAAATGGAATATTTCGCAGCAGACCGCGTTCCAAAGCTGTAGGTGAGATTGGTACGTGAAAAGAAAAAGCTGGTGTGACGATAGGTTCCTAATACCGTTGCCAGATCATAATTTCTACCTCTATTGTTCTCTGACGAGGACGTGGCTCTCTGTTCACTTCCTGTGCGTCTGTATTGAAACCGACATCGGCATGAAATGCACTTATATCGATTGGCAACTTTCATTACCCCACATATATCCGCAGAGAATGAAGTACTGTCAATCACATGAACTTCCACCACTGACAGTCGGGGGTCATGCAACGAGGAAAAAGGGAGGAAGTGAGCTCCTATCCTTTAATATTAGTTGATGAACTTTTGCATAAAAGGAGAGGTATAATTATATCGTCTGATAGAACAAGACGTGCTTTACCATACATTTAAAATGATATGGCAGGTTGAAAGCAGGGGAGCAGAAAGCCGTGAAAACATACTCATCTGAACCACATTTCCATGCTTCCACGACTCCGAAGTTAATGAAGAAAGCAAAAAGAGCAAGGCTGTGCTTTTTTTGAAAGCTCCATGTCACTCTCGACAACACTTGGGGGAGTTGAATCATTAGCGTTTTTTACGCATGATTTTTTATGTCGATGCATTATTTGATACATCACTTAATTTGCGTGTAAATGCTGTTCTCAAATCAGTAGTGTGTATTTTGTCTTCATGTAATCCTCTCATAACGAATGTCTATGCGGCAGAAATTAGTGGCCCCATACATCAAAAGTATAATACATACATTTGTCGCATATCAATGGACGTACCCCCGAACATGCAGATGTACAGTTTGATCTTGACATCTCTGATCGTCTTTTCCCTCTTTTTAATAGTACGGAAGTGACTCTATCTTGCTATTTTTACTACATTAGTTCTCACTTCAACTATCCTCTGATCATTTCAGCATTAGCTTGATACCGTACAAATGTATGCCGCTTCACAAGCCTGCCGCCAAAAAAAACCACCGACACATACAGAATATGGGACAGAAAACTTTTTGCTTTTGCGCTTAAGAATGCCCTTGCTTTCCGAAAGTGCGGCACTTGCTGGCAGCGCGATTCAAGACATCCGCCGTGTCAAATCTACGAGGAGGCTCTGGGTCAAAAGAGGCCCCTATCAACCTTCTACAAGCATAATAAAATGCGCTGAGGTCTCCCGCAAGTTAAGAGCGCCTCTATTCAAAACAAAACAAAAGACCTATTTGAAAATACCAACCGCCTTAAATTCAGATCATAGGTTTTTAGGACGTGTTCTGATAGAATAACGATAGGTGAATTTTTAAAGGCCTTTGTGTACATGAACTACATTAAGAAGCGTTTAGATCTTTCTGCGTTCTCTGTCTGTGTGCCTCCATGCGCTCAAGAAACTTGGCCCCCATTTTTTCCGCCATAGCTATGCTAATCTCGGGCGGGCTACGGTGGAATTCAGTCGCTTCACGTGAGGCCTCTACAGCGTCTGCACCGCGTTCGATCATCTCTTCTTCAAAATTTGCCATCATATCTTTAAGGGACATTTGAGCCTGATACACCTTAGCCAGACCTTGGCCGAGTTTGACCGCATCCACCATCGCATGATTGCCACCTATACATATAATATGAGATCGTGGATGTGCCGCTTTCTAACCTCATACCTTCACCGCGGTAGGGTGTCATGCAATGTGCCGCATCGCCAATGACAGTCACACGAGGATGCTGCGCGAGCGTACCTCGGAGCACGTTCGGGTTACGTTGCAAGAACATCATGCTCGCCACCGGGGTGCCTTCGGGTATGCTGGTGTAGAATGCGCGCGCTTCGCCATCCATAGCGCGTGACGCCCACTCCTTGAGCAGGGCGAGGCGCTCTGCATCTGTCTCACAGGGCGGTACGTCTTCATCGATACACGCCATACCCCACTGAACGGTATAAGGTTTCTCCTGCGTGGGGTTATAATCGATTAAGCCATTGAAGCCACGGAAGGTACGTTTGTCATCGCCAGCAAACATGACTGTCAATGTGCATGAAAGATTTTCGAGAGGTTTGTACTCCTCCGCCGTCAACTGTATCGTGCCGGCCAGCGTCAGAACTGGATTGGTCGTTGTGCTTGCCCAAAACGTTTCTTTGCCGAGACGATGCTGACATACTCGCGAGCGCGTGCCGTCTGCGCCGACAACGAGGCTTCCCTTGACGCGTGTACCGTCCTTGAACACGACAGTGACACCGTCCTCATGCTCCTCGATGGTTTCAAAGTCCTCACCCCACTCCACGTCGATGCCTTCTAGAAGCCAGTCGCGAAACCGGCTGCGGTTGATTCGGATTGAATGCGCAGGAAGCTGGCTGAAGTCGAATTTGGCCAGCACCTCGTTGATCGGTTTACGCGCGTTGACCATCGTCAGCTCGAGCTGCCACGGAGCCTGTGGGTTCACAGCCGCCTTTTCGGGTAACTGACTGTATTTGATCGCGTTCATACCGCTCTGGAGATAGGACAGCGCAAACTGGATATTGATGGACCATCCTTGCATACGGTGCGTTGGGCTGGTGTCGCGTTCAAAGACCTTGTAAGGGATGCCATTTTCCTTGAGAACGTTGGCAAGAGTCAAGCCGGCGAGGCCTCCACCTATAATGAGGACAGGATCCATTGTACTTGTGTGAGTGTATACGGGCCGTGTATCGTAATCAAGTACAAGAAGTTGGCGAAGAGCGACCAGTCAGGCGCTAATATAAAAATAGAAAAATTATATATATTAGCTAAGACTGGACGGACATTCATATCTGATCCCGCAGTTTGGACAACCGCGGGTTTCTACGGGCGCGATATTTGAGTCATATATTCCGTTACGCATATCGTGCGCGAGATACTCTGCATACATCGATGCTGACTATACCTTCTTATAATGTAGCACACGCTATTACATATCACATACACTTTCATAGACGAGTCAAAAAAATCAAATATCGCGTACCACGTATGTCCGCTTCGCAGCATTATAATCTCCTTGATAAATCCCGCCAATAGGTGTCCCATTTGCATTAAACAGCTCACTGCCATTTTCTCCCAACAGATCCAAACACCAAGCAGAAAGTTTCACGATGCAAACTTTTTTAAGCTAACTTACAGCTTTGTATAGTACATGTTTTATAGTGAACTTCAATTAGTCTGTTAAATAATAAGATATGTGTAGATGTGATATGTAAATGAGCTGCCGTAGTGTATACTAAGCCTTCCGTTATTGCTGCTGAGCCTTCTCTTGTTCCATTTTCTCACGGGCAGCCTTCATCCTGTCCATAAATTGTGCAGCGATCTTCTTGCCAATGTTGATGCCGGCATCGGCTGACTGGCCGTGGAAGCCAAGGGATGCCTCGCGGGATTCAGTCACTGCCTTAGTGCCGCGCTGGATCATTTCTTCTTCATACGCCGTCAGAGCCTCGTTCAAAGGGGTATTCTTCTTGTGCACATCTACCAGAGCCTTGCCAAGGTTAACCGCGTCTATAATAGCGTGATTGCCGCCTATAGAGAGAGAAAAAATCAGAAATTAGCCTTCCTATGCAGAGTCAGATCTATGAGAATATATACCTTCACCTCGGTAGGGCGTCATGCAATGCGCCGCATCTCCCATCACCGTCACGCGCGGGTGCTGTTCGAGAGTGCCTTCAAACACGGTTGGGATACGCTCATAGAGCTTTAGACCCAACACAGGGGTACCCTCCGGAATGCCTGCAATAAAGTCGGCAGTGAGGCCGCCCATCGACCGGGCACTCCACTCCTTGGCAAGGGCTAGGCGGGCTGCATCGGTATCAGCCTCAGGCTCATTATCGGTAATGCAAGATATATTCCACTGGACAAGGTACGGATCGGGTCGCGTCACATCGATATCGGCCACTGACATGAATGCCAAATAAGCGCGCTCGTCGTCCCCGCCAAAGAGAAGCGCCATCGTGCGCGAGAACTTTTCGTTGTAAGGTTTGCGCTCCTCCTCAGTCATGCGGCGACTACCACCCAGGCAGCGGACGGGGCTGAGCTTGGTGTGGTCCCAGAACACATTCTCACCGAGGCGGTGCTGGGCGACACGGGATCGAACGCCGTCTGCGCCAACCAACAGACTGCCTTTGGCTACTGTGCCATCCTTGAATTTGACAACGACACCTTCCTGGTTATCCTCAATGGACTGGAGCTCCTTGTCCCACGCAACGTCGATATCTTCCAAAAGCCAGTTGCGGAAACGCTTGCGGTTGATGCGAACGGCGTGGCCGGAGATGTTAACATTATTCTTGGTACTCATAAAGACTTCATTAGTACGACCGTTCGCCATACACATCTCTAGCTCTCTAGGATTCTGCAGGTTCACCGACGAGCGCTCGGCAAACGTGGCATATTTGTCGGCGCCCAGACATCGCTCGAGATACGGCAGGCACATGTGCAAACTGATGCTCCAACCCTGGCTGCGGCTGTCTTGAGAGGTGTCGCGCTCATAAAGCTCGTACGGGATATTGTTGTGCTTGAGGACATTGGCAAGCACTAGGCCGGACATTCCAGCACCAATGATAATGACGGGATCCATGGTTTTCTGATTTGGAAAGGTGGAAAGAAGTATAAAGAGTTGAAGAATAAAAGTCTGATTGCCCGTTTTGGTCTTTTAAATCAGAAAAGTGCTACGGCGTCGGGGTGTAGAATAGGGAAGGGCCATTGTCGGCCCATTTGCGGCCCGAATACCTTTCTTTTCCTTTTTAAGAGTTTTTTTTCGAGCCTTGCACCATCTCAACCGAGCAAGCGCGCAGCGACCGCGGACCACGCAGAAGAAGCATGGATTCTTTCTTATACGCGCAGCCTTTCTTGATCTGATCACTTTACTACCCGTAATATACTTGTTCCTGGGATGATTATCTAACTTACCCTGCCATTCATGAGCCCACGCGTACACACGAAAGGAAAACACACTATATTACTTTTACACAAAGTGTTCCTGCTCAAAGCCTCGTTAATTATGGTAATGAAAGCTAGGCCCCAAAGATAAACCACTCGCTGCGTCTGGACAATTTTTTCACACATCTTTGAGCAATTGGCTGTTCCAACATTTCGTGTAACGGTCGGGGCGGCTGGTGCATCTCCAGCCTCGATTTTGAGTCATACGTGATTTTTGTGATGGAGAAAATGCATAGCCACCCCAGATGGCGCGTAATGATCTATTAACAAATCAACACAAATCGTAAATCTAATAACTGCATAGCAAAATTATCTTTCTGAGGCTTATACTGTCGGAACAGTACTTGTGTTCCACCATGCGGTGGCAAATTAAGTATACTGTACCCACGTACACCCAAGAGTATTTAGGCCCATTCCGACTTTTATAGTGACTTCAAAACTTTGTCTTGGTAGTAAATTTGTTCATTAAGTGCCAAGCAGCTGAATGGTGTTTGACATGGCCGGATGAAAATCTCGCCACGTGACTTCATTCGAGCGGTAGTGGCCCTTTAGACACCCTATCACGATGCTATAAGGAATATCAATTTGTGAATCCCGCAAAAAAAAAAAATGGAAAGTTACCGCGGTGTCCTGAAGCTCGCGCCGAGAAACTCTGAGCAGTAGGAAGCCAATTACATTGCTCTGCGATGCCTTTACACATACATACTGAAAAAGAAAGTTACGAGGCACACGCACAAAGCGCTAGCGAGACACTGTGTTCAAGTTCAACTATTGTGGCCCTGATCTAGTTAAACATACGACTGGAGAAAAAGTTTAAGAGCACTAGAAAAGTTGGTGTAGGCGGCTGGAAATTGATGATGGTTAGAAGTACTCAGTGCCCGTAGAGTCGCTCAAAAATTCTTTATATTTTCTTATCTGTAATGTGATTCCAAATTTTATTCTAGCCACATTCCTGAAATGGTGCTTCCTATATTTGTACGTTTGACCACGCTTAACGCGCTCCGTTACCACAGATAAAATACACCTTAACTGCGTACACTGATTACAAAGCAGAAGGGGAGAGTGAGCACCGACAACAGTAGCCAGAAAGGGCGGCGATAGGTTTCTTTAGGAAAGGAGACGTACGTGCTTGGTCAGATGATGACTTTGCTCACGTCACTGGAGAGAATCTCTTCACCGAATTGACGGATTATAAATATCTCAGTAAATTCCACATCCTTTCCTTACGCCCTTTATCCATGTTTTACCTAACACTTACTAAGGCCACCACTGCTATCGCCATTTTGGCCGGCATTTATGCTTTGCGCACCATTCTTATTCGACGGTTTGACTACACCAAAATTGATCTCCAAGGCAAGGTCGCGATCGTGACAGGTAATAATGAGATGCTGACATCATGCAAGATATTATATATATCGCGCTTGTTTTCATCCTATGACAATAATACACAATTGCAAGGAGCTTCTACCAACTCAGTCCCCATCTTACTCAATTGTAAATCATATTTGTAGGTTCCAATGATGGTATTGGAAAAGCAGCAGCTTTGGTACTGGCCAAACAAAAGTGCAAAGTCTATCTTTTCTGCCGCGATTCTGACAAGTCGCGCAACGCCTTGAGAAGCATCCGTGAAGAATCGGGTAGCGACCAGGTACACCTGATACCGGTTGATTTTGCAGATCTTGGCAGTATCCGCAACGCTGTTGACCAATTCTTGAAGCAAGAGAGCAAGCTCGACATTCTAATTAATAATGCAGCTGTGCTATTGGCAACGCGTCAGCTTACCAAAGATGGGTTCGAGATGCAGGTAAGTGTACTGTTGTCTTCATTGTGTGATATCTTACAAACGACCCTTCTATAAATGTAGTTCGGAGTTAATCACTTGGCACCTTTTTACATGACCGAGCTACTTTTGCCGCCTCTGAAGGCATCAGCGTCTGCACGCATAGTCAATATCTCGAGCGCCATTGCCAAGTTGGCAAAACTTGACTTTAACGATATGCACATGGAGAGATCTTATGGCATGATGAAAGCATACCAGCACTCCAAGCTATGCAATGTGTTACACGTGAAATATCTGAATCGTGTGCTGCAAGGAACCGGTATCACTGCCAATGCTTGCCACCCAGGTATATACATATCCAGAAACCATTACCACGTATATATTGCGATATTAACTCCGTAATTGAATTAGGCTCTGTCCACACCGGTCTTCTCGGACGGGATTTTTTAAACACCTATCCCTGGACTCGTCCGTTTTTATATCCGCTCCTTGAGTCAGTTCAGCTCCTGTTCTTCCGAACTCCAGAGGAAGGCGCCATGACAGCGCTATATTTATCCATGGAATCTAGCCTCAATGGCAACGGCGGAGGTTATTGGGACAACTTACGGCGAAACGATAGTTTTGTCCCTCAAGCCAACGATGTTGAGCTTCAGAATAAGCTGTATCAATATAGCCAGAATACCGTAAACGGAAGAACTTAGTTGTTTTACGTACTACTCGTTTTAAATATGTACACACATGTCTGAATATGTTTTATGACTGATACGTATTCAAACGTCATACAAATAGAGTAACTTCGCGCCAGCACAATCCTAGAAATACCATGTGTATATGTATATGTTGTTGTGTACATATAAGAGTACAAAGTAGATCACTATATAAATAATAGCGCTGCTTAATAAGAATGCATAATATCCTTACGTAAGTGACTTGCTTCGCTTACCGCGAAAAAGGATTCTTTGTATTATCTGCACCATATCTCTATGATTAGGTTCAGGTATAGACAAGGGTGCTTTAATTTTTCTTCTCTGACAGAATTTGACAAGTCTATCTGAGGTAAATTACTCATATCCCATTGTTCCCTTATTAAATATAGCATCTGCCATATGACAAGTGCGATGGTATACAAACGCAGACCTGAGGTGTTTCCGCGACACATTATCAGCTCAGGAAGCCTATAGACTGCCAATGACTCCTCCTTCCATGTGGCCTACAAATAGCAAGTTACAGAGGCTATTTCGATTTATCATACGGTTTCAACTCAACGCACACAGTCTACGTGCTGCTTGTAGTTTCCTCTTATATGCATTTCAACATATGGTGTATCCCCACTCATCTAACACTGCACAATAACTTATCCCAGAATTAATGATGGAATCCTGTAACAATCCTGGAAAATAATTCCGGTAACAATCCCAGGAAAATGTCGTTTGTAGGGATTAGTGCGGGAAACGTTCAGCCTTTAAATCAATGCTTGTTTTATTCTCTGTCCTGCATAGTCATACCCCTTCAATGTCATGCATTTACAGTTTGTATCATGAATTAGTCCCAGTGCTAATCCTGACATTGAAGGCTACGTACCGTTCGTTTAATCGTGATAATCAGTATGCATCCCAGTTTAATCCTTTAACTTTATCGCAATATGACTGGATTTCTACGGAGATGCTTGACGCATCCTGTATATAGAGGAGATATCTTTTATTTTTGGGATGACTTTTTGCGCAGTGTAACCTGTCTTCGTATTCATTATTCTACTGTACTGCACATATTACTAGAGTAATGTACATAGTTGACATAGCTTTTTCGAAAAATAATAAGGATGCATCCTTGATCAATGATGATGACTGTCTAGTTTCAGCATGCCATTTGATAGATCATTTACAGTGGTAAACAAATAGATGTCCAGGCAATATGCATAATTAGCAGGGCTAAAAAAGGAGACAAATTAAGGTGTGGAAGAGCCAATAGAGTTTGACCACGGCTTCTTGTCATTCCATCCACCGATTGATGCCACCAGCAACCGTGTACCCAGGTCTAGATGACGAACCAATCGTACCGGTCAATACTAAAAGAACAGCTCACGGGACAAAAGGCGAAACGACTGCGATGGAGCCTGTAACAACGACCCTCCGCCGCAAAGAACAACCAATCGCAGACGATGACAGGGAAGAACTGGAGATGGACTCGCTCACGAAAAAAGGACAAGAAGACAACGATGACAAATCTACCAGTGAGCGGCTCAGTGAAAAGGACCGTGGCAACTTCGCCCTCCTTGTCATCCTCTGTACGTCCTTCAATGATCGATTGAATACCAACTGACGCGTCCACTAGATTTACTGCAGGGCATACCTGTCGGTCTGTCATTTGGGTCGATCCCGTTCCTGCTCAAGGAAAAGCTCTCGTACTCCCAAATCGCGGTCTTCTCACTCTCCTCGTGGCCGTACTCGCTCAAGTTTTTGTGGTCACCTATTGTCGACGCCATCTACTCGCCCAGCATCGGGCGTCGCAAGTCATGGATTATCCCAATCCAGACCCTGACCGCCTTTTTGTTCCTCTGGCTGGGCCAGAGCATCGATGATCTGATGCACGCCGAGCACGTTCCTATCTATTACTTGTCTGGCGCATTTCTGGTCACCATCTTTTTCTGTGCGACACAAGACATTGCCGTCGACGGTTGGGCCCTGACCTTGCTCTCCAAAGAAAGTCTATCCTACGCTTCCACAGCACAGACCATCGGCCTTAACACCGGCTACTTCCTCTCCTTTACTGTCTTCTTGGCCTTCAACTCGCCTGAGTTCAGCAATAAGTATTTGCGTACCGAGCCCCAGGAATTTGGTGTCCTCCAGCTCGGTGCGTACATGCGCTTCTGGGCTGTCATGTATTTCGCTGTCACAGCTTATCTATTGCTGTGGAAGAAGGAATATGACTCGGCCGAGGATCAGCCGCTTGGTATTCGTGGTGTCTACAACACGATCTGGAAGATTTGTCAGCTGCCCCGTACGTCAAATCGATACGTCAATGAGACGCTTGCTTCTCACAATGCTATTATTAGATATGCGCACGTTTGTCGTAGTGCTCCTGACAGCTAAGATTGGTTTCATCTGCCATGAGGCAGTGACGTCCCTCAAGCTCCTCGAGCAAGGCTTTTCCAAGGAAGACATGGCGCTCTCGGTTTTGTTGGATTTCCCGCTCCAGATCTTCTTTGGTTACTATGCTGCAAAATGGTCGAACGGTCCCCGTCCACTGAAGCCGGTAAATGATCAAGGGAGTGGAAATTCATTAGCTTCTAATCCCAAGTGGTATAGTGGCTTTATGCATTTTATGGACGCCTCGTATTCTCCGCCGTCGGCATGCTTGTGGTGTACTGCTATCCGCAGGGCCGCGACATTGACATGTTCTACTTTGGCATCATCATGGGCACAACTGTGCTTGGCTCATTTATGTCCACTGTCCAGTTTGTGAGCATATCGGCCTTTATGACTAGCATCGCTGATCCCTTGATCGGCGGCACTTATATGACGGTAAGAGCTGAATAAAAGGAGGACGACGAGAGCTCATTCGCGTCCACAGCTTCTCAACACGTTCAGCAACTTTGGCGGTACTTGGCCTAAATTCTTTGTACTCGAAGCCGTCGATCGCTTTACAGTTGCGTCCTGCAGCATCCCTGATAGCAGCGGTCAAGGTGAGCCCAAGATGAAAAAAGGTTTCATGTGCTCATGCTGATACTGCCCCTGGAATAGAATTTTCGTGCGTAGAGGAAGTAGGCAAGACTCAATGCAAAGAGCTGGGTGGCGCATGTGTGATGCAGAAAGATGGTTACTATGTCGTCGGAACACTCTGCGTCATTACCGGTGCTGCCCTGCTTGTCATGTATATTCGCCCTGTCATCCGTCAATTAGAGTCTTTATCCAAAAAGTCCTGGCGATTGAGTCAGTAAACGCTACAACATATACATATGTGAACTTTTTGACACGAATTGTCCTTTATTTTATACCTAAATTTCTTTGCGTTCAATACACTTCATAAACATGTCCCTCCATAGTCTCTTTTGATATGCAATGACGTGTTGATTCATCCAATATACCGTAATGAGGTCATACATGTATATACAGGATTTCTGTGTTCCCTCACTTACGCCCAATCCTAACACTAATGTTGAGCAGCCATACGCCGGGCAGATATATTTCAAACGCATTAGTCAACAGTACATAATAGTTTGTCTCTAGACGGTGAAAAAAGGCCTCTAATAACTGGTTACAGATGTCTTGATTTTTCGCCGACATCAAGCAGTACTTGCCTTGGACCCATTTCCCTGTAAGGGTAAGGGAGAAAGTTACTTATCAGCTATAGTATGAGCAAAAGCGAGAGATTTACCGAAGTCACATGCTTAGTTCTGTCATTACTACGGTGGATTGAATCAGCTGTAGCTGTGCATCTTCTATGTTTCGTCAGGGTCGCACGAAAATGAGCTCAAATGACAAGTTTACGCGGCAAGGTGCGTTTATCTGTAATTTGGAGGATTTCCTTTAACACCCAAAGAATCGCTGTCGTCAGTAGAAAGGAAGGAGATAACAGAAGAATGCAGCAGCTGGTGTAAGTGACGCCACTTATTTGTAACGAATATGATACTTCAACCTATTTACGGGGGCCCATGGTGATGAACACCAATCCATTTCGCACGATTGTTCTATCGTTACCCTGTAGGACCTCACATTCGTAACAAAATTCAAATTCCTGGTACGTCACTAAGCTTGTAAATAAAAGAGCGACAGCTGTATTCCTTCATGTATTGCTTTTGTACAAAAAAGCAGGAGAAAAAGAGAGAAAGGAAAGTGGGCAGTGTGGATGAACGCTGATATGAATGTGTTGGTCTTGAACACCATTTTAACTATGATTATCTCTTTTTGGCTATCATTCTACAAAGGACGATGAAGTCAAGGCTGTCTATCGACCGTAATAGTCCTTTTTGTCTTGACCTTAAAATATACAGCACTCCTCTTGAACGCTGTATTCACGTGATGATGTCAAGGGAAGAAACTGGCTCGGTTTCGGAGATCATTGAGAAACCTAGTATTTTTTATCTAGTTGAGCAAGACCCTAAGTGCTGTCCTTCTCTTGCCCGCAAGTGTAGCTGCTAATGCCTCAAAGAAGTTGGGCTGGTTTGGTTGATTTCGGCTGCTCTTGGTAATGGCCTGAATGAGAGATTAAGTAATGTCGAGTTTAGGGTCTTTGGACTGTTCAATGAAGGCGATTTGCCCTTGTTGCACTGGATTGGCTTCACTTTGTACTCTGCAGAAACAGGAAACACCTCTAAACAAGAAGTGCGACTGAAGGTTGAGCCCTATGTGTATAACAGAGAAAAAAACACGCGTGCCTTTTGGGCATGATAAACGACGCGTTTGTACGTTTGTTCACTGGCCACGGAAACAAAGAAAAGTAAAAAATAAAATAAAAATAAAATAAAAGTAGTACTATGAGAACCAACAAACGTATGCTCTGCTCTTTGCTCCCTTCACTGAACAAAGGTTCGCCCCTTGGATCAACACTCTTCTTTTCATTGATAAACCTTCTCTCCATCACCAACCCTTCAATTTTTCCACCCAAGCAACGGCTAAGCTTAGGCCTTTTGTTTTATCATTCTGAACTATTCGATTGGGATCTCCTTCTTTTTTCGCCTTCGTACCCCCACTCGGCGGATCCAGTTCAATACTCTGAAAGGGCCATAGAGTGGTATTCTGAAGAAAGAAAAGCCAGGAATTGACGGCCGAGGCTCATATTTATAACTTTTTGGATTTTCTTTCATCCTCCGTCAGGCAGACCAGCAGACCAGCAGGTCAGCAGGTCAGCAGGTCAGCAGGTCAGTATGCTGCCGCAGCCAGTGACGTATGAGAGCCGAAACA
>VAFG01000116.1:17613-42505 GCA_013461545.1 Syncephalastrum contaminatum
GCAAAGCACAATCTTTCTTACTGCATAAACTATACATGTCTGGCATTCCTGTAGCAAGCTTCTACACGCTTGTCAAACTTTCCCGTGTCTGCCTCTAGATACACCAATGGCCCACCCTATTTATTCATATTCAACTTGTTCAACTTGACCGTCTTTCTGTTTTCCGAGATAGCAGCCTGCCACGCGCAATGTTGTAACGAGTCCGGACTCTCGTACTCTCAAAACACCTCATCTTGTCTTGCCCTTAATTTTTTTGAGATACCGTGTGGTCGCGATTTCCGAGGTCACGTCGAGTATCAGGAGTGTCCGAAAGGAGAAGAAAAGACGATATTAAACGTAAAAAGAAAGTTACTCAACTGAGCTCTCTCATTTGCAATAGCTGCGATTAGAGCACTTAGCATCACCGTAGATCCGTCTGCTTGAAATTCGCAATGCCCAATGACGCTCAAATACGATAGTCGTACCATAGAGACAGACTTAGACGTGCTCTCAGAGAAATTATTCTATTGTCATATAGCCCTGGAAGTTTTGGTTTAAGCGCTAAAGTTGCATGCAGGTGCGTTGGATAAAGAGAAGGTCTTCGTATCACCAGACCAGGCCATACGAATGAGCAATAAGGACCTCAGAGAGTCGGCATCCTATCAGTTTCGTGGTTGCCTCTTTGTTTCCATTGAAAAAGTCGCACTCATCTCTTTGGCAGAGTGAAACAGACACTAGATCGAATTACAGGGTAAGATGTGGCGAACTGTGGGCAAAATAGGTATCTCCAGCTCAAACCGGTTTTCCTTGGGGACAATGGGGACAATGCGAAATAGTAGTTTTATATAGAGTACAATGCAAGTTTAACTTAATATGGGTAAGAACTAGAACGGAAAATAAGTTTCATCGCCAAGGTACACTAAATAAACTGAGCTTACATTGCCAACGATAACACTGGGCAGATCGAAAATGTCGCGTTTGATGGTGAAACAGAAGGTACAGGGTACCACACGTTTCGTCGGGCTGAGTAAGATACACGAGCTGTAAACAGCAGAATCTGTGTTGTCGAATGCATGGAGAGCGTATTTCTCCCAGTACTCGACCGCTGACGAGTTGCTCATAAGCTAAAATGTGCGGGTATAAGATTGTAGTTTTGAGAGAATATGCAATTCTTACCTCGTAGATATAGGTCTTTTTGCTCATCAAAGCATCCCGTGACCACTGTGTGAGAAGAGAAAATTCCTTTCCTACCAAAGCGATTTCGCCCGTCCGCCGCCATACAACTGTGGGTGTACCGGAGTAACTCATCAACTTCTCGTATTCTAAAAGTGTCCGTTGAAGGCATTTCTCAGTGAAGATCAGATCGTCCTCGGTCAAATTCATCATGGACGCCAATACACTTGGGCGAAAGAGCGCCAGCGCTCGACTGATTCGCATGAGGTCTTCTCGTCCCATCCTAAACCGATGCATAAGCATGATGAACGATTTACCGCGTTCTACTTACTTTTGTCGCACATAATTAATAAGATAATGATACCCCTCAGCATAGCTAAAAGGCTTTTTAGCACTTGCATATGCCATTTCCGGGGTTACAATCTGATTGTTACGCCGTTTGACACCCACGATAGGGGAAGTGGTCACGGGGCTATCCACTTTGGCCACGACAGCACCATCACCGTACGCGGACAAGGAAGAGATGCCAGAGGAAGACACTTGGGAAGTGCCAATGGAAGACGAGGAAATGGAGCCAACGAGGAGCGGGTCAAACTCGTTGGTGGGTAATGTTTGCGGAGGAGTCATGGTCGTTTGGGTAGTTTGCTTGGGCGGCGTGTTGGTGATAGTAGCTGTGGCAGGCGTGCTGGTCACCTCGGAGGCTGTCTGTGACGAGGGAGACCAGAGGGGGAGATCGTTTAAATTAGGTGGTTGATTAGGTAGAGGGCCGCCCGCTGCTGCCGCCGCAGCAGCCGCCGCGGCAGCAGCGGCGGCAGACCCGGGCGCCGGTGGTTGTACATTATTAGGGTCGAAAAGAGAAGCCTCCATTGGACTCGTACCGAGCATACTAGATAAAATAGAGTATTCGAGATTGGCTGCCGAGGAGCCAAAACCGTAGTTATAATTCTCCAAGCCCACAAATTGGTCGGTATCGATAGCATTGCCTGTCACGATATCAGCTAAAGAAAATCATATGAAGCGTCGCTGCTTACCATTAGGGAAGGTTGGTGCGATGGAGTTCAAAGCTTCTGGCGCAAGGCCAATAGCCTGTTGTGGATGTGGTGGTTGTTGTGATTGTTGTGGTGTTTGTTGTTGGTGATGATGCTGGTGCTGTAGGTTCACAGGTTGATGAGGAGCTGCGGGTGCGAAACCAGGTGGATCTATCATTGAAGTCCCGTCTAAATTCAGTCTCTTCAAAAATTACCCCACAGATAATTACAAACCTTGGACATCTTGTAAATATTTGGCCTTTTTCCGTGCTCCGTCAGTGCATGTCGATGCCAAGTCTCGTTTTATGCAACGCTGACAAGGTCGAGCTACAAGCAAACAATATTAACTCTGTTTGCATAATGCTACTGGTCTCCAATTACTTACAGTCATCGCACGTCAAATGAGCCTAAATATTAGAAAGTATATTGAGTAAAGAGTTAGCTCGAGATAACGGATTCGACCGAGAATGCAAAGTACCTTCTGACAATGTATGCAAGCTCGTGTGGCCTTCTTTTTCCGTTGCATGGGTTTTTGTGAGCGAGAGAGTTTATCATTTTGACTTGAGGATATTGAAGAAGGGGTAGAGGTAGGTGTGGAAGACGACATGGCGGATGAGACGGTGGTCGCCATGGCGATGGAATTAGAGGTTAAAGAAGTGGCAAGTTAACGACCATGTTAAAAGCCACCGCCTCATCTGGGCATGGGAGACACTCAGCCAATCAATCCCGTGCTTGCTTCCCCACACGGTTAAAATTTTAGCACGTTTTTCCGACTATTCCAATCCAAAAGGAAGCCTCAGTACAACTCTACTCAATCTTTTCTATTCCGACATTGCCAATGCCACTTGTACATATCGGCTATGAGCGAAAGACGCGCGAATATAGCTTTTCTCAGCCATTTGGCTTTTTGTCTGAAGATCATCTACAGAAAGATCCTTTTTATCTATTGCTCACAGTATCACCGGGTCATATCCATGGATATACCATATTGGACGTAAGCTAGAACATGAATGTTACGCAACACCTGGTGTTGTGTTCCCACGTCCTGAGGGGCCATGAACACCCTTCCTGCCTTTTTTGTGTCAGGGTAACCATACTATCCGTTGCGTTACAAAACTCCCGGACTCCCCAAAATTGAGTGTTATATGGCTCGCTCCAATCGGCATTCATGTGACGTACGTATCGAACATAAAATCCCTGTCACAATACACACATGAGTCATTTCTCGCATCGATAGACCCATTCTGACGCCATAGCTAAAGAGGTATAATGCAAAGGTATATTAGTAGGTTACCGATAGCGTTGTACAGTGCAGGTCGGCTGTAGGTTTAGGAGACGTATACATCATACATGACACAAGAGCTATCTTCATGAAATTTTACCCAAAAAATCAATGCCGAATTCAGATCCGCGAATACTACATAAACTCTACTTGATCTACTCGATTTCGCGGGAATATGCGGGGCATTCCTTGTTGAGTGAGAGTAATAGGGCGAGGACGGCGAAACTGAAGAACTCCCGCGAATGGATCTATTCCATGGTTCGCCAATGCCGTCACACCCACGGAACCCTTTTCCGGACTGCACGGAAAGCTAGATAAAATAATTTATTGGTCAAAGGTTTCTCTAAAAAGCCGAAATTCATGCTATATACCGATGATCTCTGATATCCCAATCTTTTAGGCCGCTTGGTTTCTGCAGGACAGAGATGACGTCCCTTCTATATGACAGTAGATTTCTTTCTTCAGCGCACACATTTTGCTTAGTACTGCTTGTAGAGGTTTAGGAAGACTCGAACCGAAACAGCCTCCCAAAGACGACGATGATGGGACAAGCATTTCCAATTCCTTAAATTTATACCGGTATTGGGGATGCCCATACAATATATATTTATAGCCACTTTCGAACGCAATGCCATAAAGCGTACATAGCCGATACTACTTTTTCGAAAAGCTTGCGTGTTTTTCCCTTGTCCCAATAGTTTACATGTTTATAAGCAGGATGCATTTAGGACTGCTTGGTGGTATTACCATATCCGTACCTAACTGCTATACCGTAGAATATATCGAGTATGTCGTGTGTATTTTTCTTTCGTATAAAATTAAATGGCCTTAAATGGATGAACGTTTACGTAGAAGGGTCTTCATGTTTCGTAAGATTCCAGTGACCGAGAATATAGACGACCCAATAATACCATGGACTGATGATTTACCCAATTTGTACTGTATGTATCCTTTGTTTTGTACATGTGTATAGTTTATACTTTATCGTGATCCAAAGAACTGGCCCAGGCCAGAACCGACTGCCTTCCCAACAAAACCTGTAGCGGTGCTTCCAAGCGATCCAAGGGCGGTCTGTGCAGCGATACCTGAGGCCCACTTCTTCTTTGCATCCTTGTCACACTGAGTGTAACCATAGACATTGGCTAGGTTGAGGATGATGGCGACAACGACGATGACCAGCCAAGAAATTTTCAAGGTAAAGATACAAGTCAAGGCCAACAAGATCCACAGGACGGGAGTAGCATAGAGCGCCCACCAGAACAATCGCGAATCAGCAGTATTAATAGGGCGGTTCGGCTAGTACGGTGATTTTAAATTTATGAGTGAGTGAATGAGCTAGCGGTGGATAAGTTCCTGTCACTTACATGTGCGCTTTCAAACACCCACCGATTCGAACCATCTTCCTGTATCTCGTTCCACCACCGGAGTCCAACGAGTAACCGTCCTGATACGTTCTTAACAGTCCAAAAGTCAAAGGCAAGGAGGAGAATGGTGACAACAAAGACGAGGGTGAAATTGTCGGTGAAGATGGAGCCAAGTAGGTACATTAAGAGGGCACCGACTCGGAATGCCAGGAAAAAGAAAGCGGCAACGGGATGACTGGTGAGGAGATTAGCCAAGGGGGGTCAACAGAAGGGGATGACTAAACAGGAGCTTGCCTGGATTGTTCAAAGTATTCCCTAACGGCGTTGTTGTTCCTGGCAGAGGAGGAGTCGATGCGGGAGTTGTGGTTATTATTGTTACCGCGTCCTGCTTCCAGGTCATCTGGTGCGATAGTCGGCTCGCTTTGCAGCAGATTGACACGACTTTCATCCGCCTAATGAGGGATGTGAGTCACGCGAAACCATGCTATGCTTGCGTTTCTGCTCACCATGGTTGTGTGTATCTGTCGAAACCGTGTCTTTGGCAATCGGACTCACAATTCCCTTTGTTTAAGCCCGCTTGGCACTATTTCATCGCAGCTTAGCTTTTAAACCACAACTGTCTGTAGTCTAATCCATATTTCTATTAAGCACCATATCGTACAAGTACATCCATCATTATAGAATATGACTCTGACCTTTCAGATGACACAGAACTACAGTAGAGCTCCTGTTGACCTTCAGCACGTATGTGAGTCGATCCAACTGTATGTGCTCCACATGTCCACCGCGTTACTATTAACGTTTATATGAGATCAGTGCTAAAGTATATTTTGATCATTCGACGTATTTGATTGCAGAGATGTGCTTAGAGTGTCACTGCATTAAAGTCTTTTTTCTATTTTTATTTTTATATTTAGTACACTGATAACAAAAAGACATACGCGGACGAATATTAAAAATATGGTATAGTCATTTATCCTACTTCCTATGGGTAGTTTATGAAAGCGCCGCGATCCAACCCATATCCACCTATGGTGATTTTAAAACATTCCTTAGTCTAAGGAGACTATGTATGCGGTTGTTGAATGAGGAAAAAAAGGTTATTCAGATGGGATCGACATTTTTGTTGCGCGCCCCGCCATTATGATGATATGTTTTTTTTTGCTTGTATAACATCAACGTGTTCTTGGCTCTACTCAGCCAAACACCAGCACGCTTTGTTCATCGATCACCCCTTTTCTTAGAGCAGATATTCACAAATGTATATGGAGAAAAATGCACGGCCCCTGTCTGTTCGATATTTAGATATATAATAAAGCCGAAAAACGGTCCGAAAGATACAAAATATAGAACAAGTGGAAAGAAGTGTGCGAAATAATAGAGCCAAGGAGAGGGTAAGTTAGTGCGTATGCATCTGCAACAATCGGCTCGGAGTGCTCATGTATGCCAATTCTGGACGGCGCAAAAGATTTTTTAGGTCGCGAAAGAAGCAGCGACACTTTCCCTTTTCTCTTTCTTCCCAACCTGAAAAAATTATGGTGCTCGTCCTCGAAGCCATCGCTCTTGTCCTCATATTCGTGTCCGTCACTCGTCCTGGTCATCTAGAACAGGCCATCCAATCATCTCATGTTCATTATATCTCTGGAAAAACCTTACCTGGAGCGGTCTTGTCCCTTGCCCTTTGCCTGCTTCAACACTTTGTCCATGTATGCATTGTCGCTGCTGTAGCCGCGTACGAAGATGGCCTGGCGTTGTACAAAGGGCAGAGTATTGCATCCAAAGATACCCCACCCTGTGTGGCTGTACCGTCTACGACAGTTCTACCAGCGTCGTTGCCTGCTCCTGAACCGGAGGAAAAGAAAAACGCAGTAACCGTCCAAGACGATACATCCGAAACGGAAAAAAAGACAACAACAAATACGACCAACGTCGAATCACACCGCAGTATCAACAGCAGCAACAGCAGCAGCAGCGTCGTTAACCAGAGCAGCACAAGCTCAGTCCCACTAAGCACAGACATAAACGAAGAGAACTCAGTCCTGCCTCCCTTGCCTGAGAGCGACGACGCGAGCCTGATCGGTACTGACCATACAGACGATGCAGTGGATGATACACCACTGACGTCGGCGGCTGGATCTGTGCACGATCATGACGAACACGAAAATACTGTCGGAAAAGAGAATCCGCGCGCCGAGGATGCCACGCCTGTCACCAGACAACCAGAGGTCCAGGCGCCTTGCCCGATTAACCAGGATAAGCAATCAGACGAGTCGTCCGTCAATGATGATAATTCGAAATCCACTGAGGCAACTTCAGCGCATACCACAAGTGCCAAGCCGGAGACAATGTCTCCCAGCAAGAGTGATATGCTCACGACGCCGCCCTCCTCCGCTGAATCAGTCAAGGACCTAACACCAACGACGAATGGCTCTCGCGCACCTGAAAGAACAGCATCACCCCCGGAACAAGTAGCGGCAATAAAAGCAGCAGAAGCAGACGTACCCAAAGATAACAAAGATACCGAAACACAAGTACTATCCGATACAACAACCATGCCACAAACGACTGTGAAAGAGGTGCATACACCACATGCACCGGAAGCATACCAAGACAAACAAAAAACGCCCTCCATCGCGGATAAGAAGACCGCTAGCCCGCCTTCGCTTGCAAAGTCCAGCCGGTTGTTGTCCAAACTCAGAAGCCACCATCAGGACGACACGGCGAGCTTGGCGAGCCAGAGCACGAGTGTCCACGAGCCACAACCAACGATCACGCCCTCTCAGAGCCTTTCCCGCGTCAAAGGTAAATTGTTCCGATCCGGCACGCTTCTGGGCAAAAAAAAGAGCAGTGGTAGCGTGGCCGACCTACATCAGCAGCAAGAACAGCAATCCGCGGGCGGTCCACGGCCGAGTCATTCCATCTCCTTGCGATTCAAGAATTCCAAGAAGCGTCTCTCCAGTCTTTTCCACTGAACATTTGTCCTTTTCTTTCTTCTTTATTTTTCCTCTAGTATGTTTTCTTCTTTCTCTGTATATATACATCATTTCCACATTCACATTTTGGGTTACACAAGGAGCTGCATCAGAAATTGGTACCAATCATTAGACTTATTTCTGTGCTGCCATCACGAATTTAGGGAGTTTGTGTAAGTTTGGGTCAAATACCCTGGAACCATGCGCCAAACCGCCGTACCCGCGTAAAAAAAGTGACACGCTGGGTGCTTCCGTCAGCATTTGTATTTGTGATGCGATATTGTGCGCGTCCAGAATGCGCGTGTAGGGTGCGTGTTGTATGTATGTGAATGCGAACGGAATCGCGCTCCGTGCACGGCGACACAAGATGAAAACAAACAATTTCGTCAGTGTCAGTGATATATCCTTGACGTGATGTAAGTATCTGCAGGAGACCAGATTGCAATGCACAAGTAACGACAGCATGCTGAAAGAAAGAGTCAATGCACTGGCAGCTCCTAAAAAGTTTAGCACTGTATTGCTGCTTAATTTTATCTTTATGCTGTTATTTATTCTGTTATTCGAGTTTGGCCATCTTCTTTTCCTCAGAAACAATCGATTCGGCATGAACACCGCCCACGAGACGCACCAGGAGAATGACCAAGTTATCCAATTTGCGGACACCGTAGAAAAGAGGCACTTTGTTTGGCAACGAGAACTCGGCACGGGCCCCTCCGGAAGCGACGGGCTGGTCATAAGGCGAAGCAGGTTTGGGTGTTGCCATGGTTGCCATTATAACATACTACATAAGCATATAAAGTGTGAGCAACACGAAAGGGAATATGGTACGGCGCTGCAGGGAGTAACGTACGGAGGGGTAGATCAAGCCGAAGACAGCTCCAGAGTAAAGTGTTGGAAGGAAGAAGGTTAGAACAGTGAGTGGAAGACCTATCGATATCATGTACAAGCCATATCAGTCATTCATTCAATCAGAGAGGATACGCCTTCTTTTGCTTCTCCTTCAACATACCAAATCCAAGGAAGAAGGACCAATGCTGTTCAACATAAGACAATCTGCGTTCGAGCGTCCATCCCATGTAAAGCCATTTGTACCTATAGTTTGATTATAACATGTATATTAGCCAGTTGACTCTTCCTCTTCTTTTCCTCTTAATATGCCGTACTCGAAACAATAATAGGCCATGACGGCACAGTTCATCAGAAAGGCGAGCCAGAAACCAAAGAAAGGAACGAGAGAGCGGATGATGGCAGCGAAGACAGAGCAGTTGATATAGAAGATGGCAGTGTAGATGGTAGAAGCCATGCTGCTGACGATGTTGGTGCTGACCGAGCGGTTATTGTTTCGTGCCTGGACTTGGTAGGCCTTTTCGGCGATGGGGCCAAAAAACTGGCCATTGAGACCCAGGAGCGTGAGGTACATCGGGTATCCTGCCAAATTCTGCGCCAAGTCCGAGAAATCGCCAGTACATAATATTTATCATACATAAGCATATGAAATACGCGTGTCTATACTATCCCTACCATGTACGAGCACCCAAACAGCGTATGCTCCGGCCCATTATAGAACGTTTGAAGAAATACCAGACCACCAAAGAAGATGACGCCGTTGAACAGCAGGGTTTTGAACATGGCCTTTTGAATGGTGGTCGATCTGTTACTGTCAGTTAAGACTGGTCAGTAGAGATGGGGCAATACTTGCGAGTAAAAGAGAATGAACGTCTTTGGCCAGTTAAAGGCCTGCTCGACACCATTGAGAAAGTAAGACCAGTGAAGGGAAGCAGACGCCTGCGTGGTTGTTGCCATTGTGTATATACGCCAGAAGGACGGTAGACCCGCGTATCTCTCAACTCACTCAGCCAAAAGTATACGAATTCTTGTGTCACATGATTGAATGCATGGATGTGTGACCCGCTCTTCCTTTCTCTTTCTTTTATATACAGCTACTCGTATGTACTATCAGTTTATGTATGTTATGTTGTCATAAGCTAGGTCAGATAGTGTTTTTGCTACACATACGCTTGATCCGGTAACTTGTCCTCTCTCGCGTATCATAACACTTTTAAATGAGGCTGCACAAGCATTGTAAACCACAGTTTCTATATTCTGTTTTATATGTACCATTTTTTGTAACTTTACTCTGCGCAGCATGAATAAATAGAGCGTTGTAGATATATATTCATATCCTTGGTATTGCTATACGCGTATACCATTGGATAGAAAGGGTATCGGGCTTGAATTGGTTGCTGCGGACGAAATAATGCCCCTCCGTGGCTTGTATTCTACTTTTTAAAGCCTTTGTTCCGCGTAATTGCAGTGTTCAACTAGATTCACCATGGGAAAGAAGAAGGGCGCTAGCAAAAAGAAGGACGATTACTGGTAATTAACTTTAATCGTACAACAAATCGAACAGGGGATCTAACGACGAATGGCAGGGACGAGGAATTTGAGAACGATGTTGGTGGTAGTCCCGCGCCCGAGGAGGACACCGATACTTTTGAGAAGCGTGCGGCTAACTTTAATGCCTTGGCCGACATGGGTGAAGAAAGCGATGACGGGTAAGCTTTTACTTTATACTGCGATTTATTCTTGTTCTTTTACCTGACAACTGTCTCTAGTTTGATGGCCATGGTGAACAAGGCCGCCAAAAACAAGGTCAAGAAGAACAAAAAGAAGAAGAATGTCGTAGATTCCGACGAAGACGACGATATTCCTGCTGAAAGCACTCCCCCACCGCCTCCACCTCCTGCTGACGGTGAAGAGGAAGAGGAGGAGGAAGATTTCAGCTGGGCTAACGACAACAAAAAGAACAAGAAGAAGAATAAGAAGGCCCCCCAGACCCCTCCTCAGCAACAGGAACCTCAGGACAATGAGGATGGTTTCCGTGTCTTGTCCAAGAAGGAAAAGGAGAAGCTGAAGAAGGAGCGTCAGAAGGAAGCCAAGCGTTTGGCTGCGCAAGAAAAGAAGGCGCAGGAAGATGCAGAGCTCGCTGAAATTTTGAAAAATGAAGAGCCTGAGGAGACTCCTGCTTCGAAATCCAAAAAGAAGAAGAACAAGAAGAAGGGCAAGGCTGCTGAGCCTGAGGACGAGCCCGAGCCTGAGCCTGAGGCAGAGCCCGAGCCGGAACCTGAGCAAGAGCCCGAGCCCAAGTCTACGGGCAAGAAGAAGAAGGGCCCCGCTGGCGTGGCTGCTCTCCGAGTAAGTGTCAAACAGGCAGATGAACAATCGTTGCTCTTACACAGATCTATAGAAAATGCTGGATCAGCAAAAGAAGGCTGAGGAGGAGGCTAAGCGCAGGGAAGAAGAAGAGCGGAAACGTATCGAGGAACTTGAACGACTCGAGGCTGAAGAAGAAGCTCGTCTTGAAGAGCAGCGCCGTCTCAAGAAAGAGCGTGAGGCTGCCAAGAAGGAGCAGCTTCGCAAAGAAGGCAAGCTCTTGACCAAAGCCCAAAAGGAAGCCCAGCGCAAAGCTCTCTTGCGTCATCAGCAACTGGTTGAGTCAGGCCAGGTCAAGATCTCTGCCTTGCAAGAGGAGGCTGAGGAGCCCGCCGGTGAGAAGAAGAAGGTTGTGTACAGTACTCTGAAGAAGAAGAACAAGAAGAAGGGTCCTAGCCAGGAGGAGATTGAGCGCCAGAAGCGCGAGGAGGAGGCCAAGCGCAAGGAAGAAGAGGAGCGCAAACGCAAGGAAGAAGAGGCTAAGAAGGCCGCTGAGGAAGAATGTAAGTAGTAGACAATATATCATGATGAGCTGTTCCTGACTGTACTTTCTAGCCGATGACGATGACTGGGAGAAGGCGGCCGAGAGCACCGAAGAGGAGGATAACGTCAAGTCGGACTGGGAAGCTGACAGCGAAGACGAGAAGCCCGAGACCAAGAAGGGCGAGAAGTCGACCAAGAAGACTCAGTCCGAGTCTGAATCCGAGGAGGACTCTGATGAGGATTCTGATGAAGACTCTGGCAGTGACTGGGATAGCGACTCGAGTGAGGAGGATCTGTCGCCTGCTCAGCGCGCCGCGCTGAAGAAGAAGGAAGAAGCCAACGCGCGTCGTATGCAGCGTGAGAAGGATGCCTTGGCCGCTCGCTCCAAGGATGATCTTCGTTCGCCCATTTGCGTTATCCTTGGTCACGTCGATACCGTAAGCTTATCTTTTTTGATAATACGGTTGTATATGTACTTATCTTTTTCTTCTCTTCTTGTCAACAGGGCAAAACCAAGCTGCTCGATAAGATCCGTCAAACCAATGTCCAGGAGGGCGAAGCTGGTGGTATTACCCAGCAGATTGGTGCTACCTACTTCCCGTCGGATGCCATTGAGAAGAAGACCGCGGTCCTGAAAGACAAGGTCGAAAAGTGCAAGGTGCCCGGTCTGTTGATTATCGATACACCAGGACACGAGTCGTTCACCAACCTGCGTAGCAGAGGTAGCTCCCTCTGTAACATTGCCATTCTGGTGGTCGATATCATGCACGGCCTCGAACCCCAGACCCTCGAGTCGATCCGTCTTCTGCGTGATCGCAAGACGCCATTCATTGTGGCGCTGAACAAGATCGATCGTCTCTTCCAGTGGGACCCCCGCCCTGACAACTCGTTCCAGGACTCGCTTCAGCGCCAAAAGAAGTCAGTCAAGCAGGAATTCGAGAATCGTCTGCAGCAGACGATTGTTGCTTTCGCCGAGCAGGGTCTTAACGCCGCCCTCTACTACAAGAACCCCAACTTTGCGCGCTATGTGTCGCTCGTTCCCACATCTGCCCACACCGGAGAAGGTATCCCGGATATGCTCAACTTGCTGATCAGCTTGACCCAGCAGCGCATGAGCGAGCAGCTGATGTACGTCTCGACCCTCGAGTGTACTGTCCTCGAAGTCAAGGTCATTGAGGGTCTGGGTACGACTATTGATGTTGTTCTTGTCAATGGTTACCTTCACGAGGGTGACAAGATCGTCGTGTGCGGTCTGAACGGTCCCATCGTGACCCAGATTCGTGCCCTGTTGACGCCGCAGCCCCTGCGTGAGTTGCGTGTCAAGTCGCAATACGTCCACCACAAGTCAGTCAAGGCCGCCCTCGGTGTCAAGATCTCTGCTCCTGATCTCGAAAAGGCCATTGCCGGTTCGCGCCTGCTTGTGTGCGGTCCTGACGACGATGAGGAGGATCTGATGGAGGAAGTTATGTCCGATCTGACCAACCTCATGAGCACCATCGATCGCACCGGCCACGGTGTGTGGGTGCAGGCCTCGACGCTAGGTTCGCTCGAAGCTCTACTCGAGTTCTTGCGCACGAGCAAGATTCCTGTCTCTGGTATCAACATCGGTCCTGTCCATAAGAAGGACGTTGTCAAGGCTAGTGTCATGCTTGAGAAGGCTCCGGAGTATGCCGTTATGCTCTGTTTCGACGTCAAGGTTGAAAAGGAAGCCGAGGACATGGCGGAAGAAATGGGCATGAAGATCTTTAAAGCTGAGATTATTTACCACTTGTTTGACCGCTTTGTCGAGTATAACAATGCCATGACGGAGCAGAAGCGCAAGGAGCAGGCCCCCACCGCTGTCTTCCCCTGTGTGCTCAAGATGGTGCCCCGTGCCATTTTCAACAAAAAGGACCCAATCATTATGGGTGTTGACGTGGTCGAGGGTACCTTGCGTCTTGGTACGCCCATTTGCGTTGTCCGGCCGAACCCCGAGACTAAGGAGCGCGAGGTCACGACCCTTGGTAAGGTCACTTCGATCGAGCAGAACCACAAGACGCTCGAGATGGTCAAGAAGGGCGGTGGTGGTGGCGGTGTTGCCATCAAGATTGAGCAGCCTGTTTACGAGAATGCCAAGACATATGGTCGTCACTTTGACGAGAACGACGAGTTCTATTCCAAGATCTCTCGTCAGTCTATCAACGTGCTCAAAGAATCTTTCCGAAGCGACCTTTCCAAGGATGAATGGGCTCTTGTTGTCAAGCTCAAGAAAGTGTTGGGTGTCGATTAAAGCGACCCTATCTCTCGTATTTCCATTCTTTTCTCCTCTACTCGCACGCTCACACACTCACCACACGCAAAAGCATAATAAACCATACCATACACGCAGTAACTACATCTTTTTCACCTCTGTTAATCCTAACCGATTATCGGGTCCAACTACGAGGGTGCCATGCACGACCATCTCGGTTGTCCTAGAGATAGCACTTGCAGGTCCGTTCTGTTTACTCCATTCGGATCGTTCGTTCGTCTGTTCAGCCAGTACAGACTGCAGCATCTGTTTGTCCACGGCTGCTTTGCGGCCCTTTTCGTCGTTGAGGATGACTGTCTCTCCGTTCGCAGGATTGTAGCAACCGATGCCAAACTCTTTGATCACGTTCTTCTTGAGGAACTCTTGCGCACCTAATTCACCGTGAACGAGCACCACGTTCTGGGGTGCGCAGTTGCGGATCAATTGCATAATACCCTTGGCATCGGCGTGCGCGCTGAAACTGAGGTTCTGGACTTGGAGGTTGACATTGATACGCGTGACATTGTCGACTTGGATCTCCTTGGCGCCTGCAAGCACGTACGCACCGACCGTGCCTGCCACACAGTAACCGGGCAAAATGACCATGTTCTTGGGGTCACCTGCCCATTTCTTGAACGTCTCCAGGGACAGACCGGAATGGAGCATGCCCGGCGTGGCAAAGAAGACCATGGCACCGGGCATGCTCTCGACTCCATGTTGGTATGCGCTAATATGCTTGTAGTCGAAAATGTTGCGGTCTATGTACATGGATTTGGCGCGCTGGTTCGTCCAATTGATGAAAAGTTTGTAATATTCGGTTGCACGTTGAGAAAGACCAGCGGAAAAGTAGACGGGTATATCGAGGCCCATGCGCTCCCAGTACGCATCAATGAGGATACAGAGCTCTTGAGCACGGCCAAGGGCAAAGCATGGAATTAAGACCTTGCCACCTGCAGCGACACAGTCATGGACTTTGCGCAAAAAGTCATGCTCACGACTTCGCTTTGAGTCACGGATCGTATGGCCATAGGTACTTTCGGTAATCAGGACGGTGGGACGCATCTTGTCGATCCACGCCGCGCCTAGGTGTCGATCTGGGGTCATGTTGAAGTCACCGGTATAGACAATTGAGTCGTTTCCGCTTCGTATGTAAAACATGGCGGCGCCGAGCACATGGCCAGCATAGTAAGCTCGGATTTCCAGGTCGTCGTCGATCTTTAGTGTTTCGTGGAGGCTGATAGGGATGACTTTTCGCATACATGTCTTTATCATATCGGAGGTGTAAAAGTTTCTGATGCCTTTACGCTCGACAGATACTTTGCGGTAGTCTTCCAAGAGGACAGGACACATGGATTTGGTGGGTAATGTCATGTAAATAGGACCGTCGTAACCGCACTGTTCTGTGAAATAAGGTAGCGCACCGCAATGGTCCAGGTGGAAATGACTGACGATGACGGCATCGATCATTTGTGTATAGTTTGAATTTTTGCTTATAAAAGTAAAATCAGGGAAACGTCGCTCGTCATTGTAGCCCATGTGCATGCCTGATGAAGGTGAATATTCCACACGATCGCTTGTTTATGAGTTCATACCACAGTCGAGCATAATGTTGCGCTTGCCTATCCGAGCAAGAATGCAGCTTCGGCCGACATCCTGACCTGATTATTATGAGCCTTAGGATAAGCGGGTGTCGTATTTTATGAGGTACCTGCACCCAAGGGCGTGATATGGATTGTCATGAAATGGAGAGAGAAAAAAAGATGATTTGCATTGACAGAGACGCGTGGATTTGAATTTGGCAAGTGACTTTTCTGACCACAAAATTGGTCGTCTCTTTTGTTGTCCAGTGTCCTTCAAAGCAAATATCATCGATCCTTTTACAATGAGCCACTCGCAGCAAGCTTCGCGAGGATCGCGTGTCGTATTTGGTATACTAGACGGGTCAGTAAGAAGCTGTGATCTCACCTTAATTCTAGTCGGCAACATCCCTTTTGAATTGACAGAGGAACAACTTACCGATATTTTTAAAGAAGTCGGTCCTGTCGCCTCATTTCGGTAGGACACTTGTCACTCTGAGTCACATCGCAGTTTGCCTAACACAGATTCAGTCTCTTGTTTGATCGTGAAACAAAGAAGCCAAAAGGCTATGGTTTCTGTGAATATTACGGTATTATCAGTTTTTCTTTATTAGCTGCTGCAGGCAACTAAGGATTCTGTAGACGCTGAAACGGCTGCAAGTGCAGTACGCAACCTGAACGAATACGATATTGGCGGACGTCAGCTGCGTGTGGATTATGCCGCTATGGATCCACAAGTAGAGAATGCGCGGCAACAAGGCAGACATCATCAGGTGAGCCGACCTATTATGTTCTGTTCTTTATAGTCTCTCTGACCCTCTGTCCTTGCTTTTTACTAGGCGAGAGGTCCCCCACCTGCTCGGCCACCTCCACCCATGCAGCAGCAACAACAGATGCCGCCTCAGCATATGCCACCGCCCATGGCTCCTCCGCAACAGCAACCACCGCCGATGGCAGGTGCGCCCAACAGCTCCGTCGATGATATCTCCAAAGTGCTGGCCTCCATGAACCATAATGATCTGTTTGAATTAATGAGCAGTATGAAGGTACTCTACAAGTAATGTTGATTTATCCAGAAAACTCAAAATAGGTTAGCAACTGTCATTTGAGAAACCGGGATTCGCACGTCAACTCCTGACCGAGCAGCCCCAAGTGGCCTATGCCATATTCCAAGCCATGTTGATGATGAATATAGTGGATCCAAATATCATGACGGTAAATTAAGATACATGAGATGCATATGCACGATGTCGAGCGCTTTCTGAATAACGACGTAGAGAATCATGAGTAACTCGCCACCGAACGCTGCACCGTCACCCATGGCAGCACAGCAACCTCAGATGCCTCCACAGCAACCCACTCCTCAACAACAACAGCATTCACCCATGCCTATGCAGCCACCTCCACAACAAGCTTTCCAAGGCACTCCACCGCAACAGCCACCCACCATGCCTTCACCACAAGCACCTGCAGGCGGTAAGCAAAAACTTTACAATATAGGCTTGGATTTTGACTTGGTATTAGCAGCAGATGCGCAGGAGCAGCAAAAGGCATTGTTGCGACAGGTACTCCAATTGACAGACGAGCAGATTAATGCGCTACCACCCGTGCATCGGGATCAGATCAGACAGTTGGTAAGTCGACGATTTGTATCATGCGATACTACGCCTGACCGATGTATGTATGACTAAATTGGCGGGAAAAAATCGTGTTTGTAGAAAGCGCAGCTCGTCATGCAGCAGCAGCCAACGATGTAAAATGAAGAAAAGACATACAAAAAGAACAAGACAGGATGTTTGCTTGGTTAATTTTCAATGAAAGCTGTCAATCATTTGATACACAATAAACACGGATACTTGTTTGCTTTTTACCAGGATTTATTGCAGCACATGTAGAAAAGCTATAGTAGAAAGAAAAAAAGGTGTACTTGGTTTCATTGCAAATGCACTTGATCACAAACAAAGAGAATGACGAAGGACCCTTTATAAAAGCAACTTCGATCCGTGTAAGGATGCTTATCACCGTCTCTCTTTTTTCTCTATTCCATTTTCGCGTCCAAATTTTCTGCACTCTATGCTATACAACGCATTACCGCAGAAATTAAATGGTCAAGCGCGTTCACGCAAGGATCCAACTTCGTACCTCAACATTATGGTTGTCGGCCGAAGTGGGACGGGCAAGACCTCGTTCATGCGCACCTTTTGTGAACGGGTTAAACATAATATCATTCAAGGCACACTCAAAGAGTCCAAACCGATGGCATTAAAGGATACGCTACGTGCCACCGAAGAGATGTACAGCATCTCAATGCACGTCGAAGAAGACGGCGAGCGCACTGCACTGACGATGATTGATACGCCCGGATTTGTTCACGGATTTGCAGTGGACCAGCAACTGCACTATCTCTCAAAGTACATTGACCACCAGTTCGAGCGGACACTGGTTGAGGTTCGTTTTATGTAGAGCTGCGCATGAACCCCCTAACTCCTATGATGTATGGCCTGTGTATAGGAAACCAAATTGAGACGAGATGCCAAGGCACTGGAAACGCACATCCATGCATGTCTCTACTTTTTGGAGCCCTCGACGACAGGCCTCTCTGATGCCGATCGTTACATCCTCCGCGTCCTCAGCTCACGGGTTAATATCCTCCCTATTGTGGGCAAGGCCGATACACTTTCACTTAACCAGCGCAAGGTGCTCAGGAAGGCCTACCGCAATGATATTTTTGATCATATGCGGATCCCCGTCTATGGATATCTCAATTTCGACGAGGTCCAAGGCGAGGATGACGAACCAGACAGATCAGAGGATGACGAAGTGGACAGGCCAGAGAATGCAATGGAATACGACGACGACGTCAGCACTACCGAGAGAGCGCTGGGTTCGATTCAGCTGGGCAAGATGATAGAGATGCTGCGCGAGGACTGGGAAGAGGACAATGACGCGCGTGCCATGGTTGAATATCTCGAAAACATGCCGTTCATGGTGATGGGTTTCGAAGAAGACCCGGAGACAGGCCGGCCCCTCCTGATCACGTGCGATGAGGTTACAACAACTTCGAAGAGCATCGGACGCAACAATGTCCTGGGACGACGCTACCCGTGGGCGATTCTCGAGTGCTGCAACCCGGAACACTCTGATTTCGAGAAGCTCAAGATGGCACTTCTAGGCGAACACCGAGACATGCTGCGTATTGATACCTTTGAACGCTTTTACGAGCACTACCGTACCGAGCAGCTGCTGGGTCGACGGGTGAACCGCATTGTCGGGGTGGAATCTACGGATAGCATGCGCACCAAAGTATAGATACATATTGCTTTTCAAAGGATATAAAGGTGTGCTTGTTATATACAAAAAGATGGAATCGTATGAGGGCTGATAGGGCTAATGGCGAAAACCTGCACGGAGGGTCTCGCTAGCGCGTAAACTGAGGCTGCCGGCCGAGGTCGCGCCCGATTTCTTCTTTGCACGGTTCATCTCGTTGATAGCATTGACAATCTCGTTCATGTTGGTTTCAAGCACCATGCCGCCCTGAACAATCTCGGATAGAATATGATGCACTTCGTCAAAATGGAAAATCTATATGATTGAAACGCTGTCAGCACATCGTACTTCTTTTTACTGTTTGTTCACTTGCCAGATCCAGTTCGCAGACATTTTCGAAACATCGATCCAAACTCTCGACAAAAACCTAACGGGAAGTCAGTTCAGTAACGCGTACTTCACGTTTGGAGTATCGCCCCCATCCCCGCAATGGTTTTACTTGTATCAGATCAAGAATGCCAAGTTCACTTTCGCTTTCATCGACGACGAAGACAAAGTAGAGGGTGGCGTAGTGACGATAAATGACGCGAGTGTCTTTGCCACCGAGAAGTTTACTGCCCTCGAGAAAGTTGCACACTGTGTCGGGTCGTTTTGACACGAGCGAGTAGATTTCGTGAACGAGGGCCTGTTGAGTGGCAATGTCCTATTGGGGGATTAGTTGAGTGATGGACAGCATAGCGCAAGAGCAGCTTACTATCTGTTGATAGAATTTGATAAGGCGTGGTTTGCCATGGTTGTTAAAAATGAGGACGGACTTAATCATTGAGTGAGGCTGAGTAGAGAAGAGAAGGCTGTATACTGTAATAAAATAGTCAGACACACACAAAGCAGCAGAACACGGCCAATCGAAAAGAACTCCGTTAAACTTACTTGACCCGTTTTGGAACAGGAATTGTTTTCAGGTTCGCCCCTCTCTTTTCCTTCATCAGTCCTTGCCATGGAAGCAAAGACAGGCTCCAAGCTTCGCAGAAGCGGGCGGAAGACTCGTACGGCCAACCCAATGGCCGTTTATGACTTTACCTTGCGTTGTGCTATCCGTGCTTGTCTTGAACAGCAATCCGGTACTCTGACTTCATCCCCTTCCGCTACATCACAACCCAAATCCACTCGCCCTGACCGCCACTCGATCCACATGGGCGTCTCCGGCGTCCTCGGCAGCTTAACAGACAAGTTTGGTGACGAAGCAAAGTCGGACAAGCTGACCCGGGAAATCGTCCGTGGCCTTCTCAAGCGTCTTGACGACGTCAAGCGCACTAGCACAGACAGAACTTACCTCAACGTCCTCGCTGTCTTTACAAAGAATAGCCTCCAAAGCCAACGGTACAAGCCCACCGGATCCGTCAACGACCTCGTCATCTCTTTTCTAAAGACCAGCGAGAGCGAGCTTAGAAAAGTCGATCCCAACCCTGCAATCTGGTACGAGCAGCTCAACCAGTATATTGCCCGCTTCGCCGAGCTCGTCATCCAGACTATCCAGGAAGATGCCCCCTCCTGTGCTACGCCTGAGCTCATGGAGAAGCTGAATAACTTTATTGATCCGCCTAACAAATCCTCTGCACGCCGTCGCGAGTCTGAGCGAAAACAGCCTCCGGGATCACCGGGCTCTCCCATGCCACAAAACGATCCTCTCGATCTTCTCGAGAACTTCCCCATGGTCAAGACCGTCCAAAATCTTTTTCAGGTCTCCAACGCGGATCACAGACGTAAACTCCAAGAGCTCAAGCCTATCTGCACAGAATCTGTAAGTTGATTGTAGCAGTGCAACCGCCCTGACTTCGGCTCACTCGTATGTCTTTTTTCTTAGGCTTTCCTTTTGGATCTAAAGAAATGTATTAATAACATTCATACGAACCAATCGTTTCCTGGTCGACGAGAGGATTTCCCGAACCAGCAAGCCTATGATAATTGGCAGCGTCGCGAGATCAAGCAGCTTACCGAACTCATGAACACACTGATGCTTATGAAGCCGAATCTTGCCATCAGTGCCGCGAGCGAGACAGATGTCGGCAATGCAAATCTTCTTGGCGGACGCAACTCTCTCCCGAACGACGGCAGCACACCCCCAGTACGTCTCTTGCATGACCTTTGCTTGTTGTCATGGTAACTCAACTTTTTGTTTCTCTAGCGCGTCGATTCGGCTCCCAGCCCCTTTACCTATATACCGAATGACCCCCGCTCGTACTTCCGTCTGCTCATGAATATGTGCGTTGACTATGATACGGACGTTATACCCGACTCAGAGCGCGCAAAGATCAGTGTCTTGTCTCAACAATCCGACGAACTGCTGCGTGAGTGTTGGAAGACCTGGCGTTTATCCGCACCTTTTCGCGCCGTTCTGTACCTTGAGCTCGTCAAGGCCCGTTTCGATGACGAAAAACTCGAACTTGATGATGTCCGCGATGCCTCACGCGCTCTCGATAAAGTCATCAAGGAGAATGATACAAGTAACTGGGCCATTAATGATGTAAGTCGTTCCAAATTATGGATACATATTCCTGACCACCGTTTATCTATATCAGCGAGAGAGTTTAATACGATCTTACGAAGGATTGAACCAAACCCTTCTGCATGCCTTGGAAGATGCGCTCTCTGAATACTGGAAAATCAGCCCCGATTGGGTGTATGACCTGGTCGGCATGTTGGACAAGATCTATGAAAACCCTGCTTACCTGGAAGATCATTCGGACCCGAACCTTGCTTTTCTCCGTCTGGAAGAGACTGTCGAGGTAAATATCAAGAGTGGGATGTAGCGTTCAAACTAAACTAATGAGCTTGTAGGGCGCTGCTGTTGCACGATGGCGCAGTCTGGAGAAGACCTTGTCAGACAACTCACAGGATAATCTCTCCAACTTGCTGGCATTGGCAGACAAACTGACCAAGGAACTCGTATCTATCAGCAAGCGAAGGTTCAAGACGCCAGTCAAGGGGTAAGCGAGGGAGATTATGCATTTTACTTATGCATTTTACTGAGTTTCTGCATGATAGTGTGCTTCCTATTCCTGGCATCGTCATGGCAAGGCATATGCCATTCTTTGCGCTCGAAATGGAAAACTGGGCCTATTCACCCGAAGCACAGGATGCCCCTGTCGAGGTCACGTTTGAGTTATACAACAAGGTGCTTAGTTTGAAGCGCCTGTACGACCAATACGGCCCGAAGCAGAAATCCGCGCTATTCAAGGTCGAATCCTGGTTCTTGCAACATGTGCGGCGCTGGCTCAAGACGACCAATGCCGCTACAGTAGAGTGGGTCGAAAATGCGATTCGGCAGGACGAATTCAAACCTGTCAATGACGCTGCGACGCACTCGTCGTCCATTGTTGATCTCTTTAGCATGTTCCACCAAGCCGTCGACTTTGTTCAAAACCTCCAGTGGCCGAACGAGCTTCAGCGCTGCCGTTTCTTCACTGCGCTCGGCAAAGTAATTGCCGTTGCGCTGGAGCACTACACGAGTATCCTGGAAATGCTGATTTTCGAAGAAATCAACCCACCCAGCGACCAGAATGAGGCCAGAGCATCAAGCGGTACATTCCTCGACCGGGCGCGATATCAGTTTTATGGCAGTAACCGCAACAGCAAAGACGAAGAGGTGCCAACGAATTTTACACCCGAGCTTTGTATCATGATCAACGATATTGAAGCGGCGCGTAGCCGCCTTGACCGTCTTTACCAGATCATGGATGTCGATGAGACAGCTGAGCTGATGCGCGAGTACGGCTCCCCGGCGGTCGAGAAGACGGAGCAAACCAACTTCTTGTACTCGATCAAGGTCGTGCGGGCAGAGAACCTCCAAGCGCTGGACGCGAATGGACTGAGTGACCCATATGCCGTTTTAGAAATCAACAAGAACGAAATTGGCAGAACACGTACGGTCTATAAGACGCTGAACCCACGATGGGATCACACTTTTGACGTGTGGTTGAACGACCGTAATGTCGAGGCCTTGGCTCTGGTGTACGACGAGGACATGATTGGTGCCAACCAAGAGTGCGGAAGCGTCTGGTTCAAGCTATCGCCCGACTATTTTGATGACTATCAGGAGCACGAGCTGAGCCTCAGCCTGCACCCACAGGGCAAGATTTTGCTTCGGATCAGCTTGGTGGGTGAAAAAGATGATATCCAGTTCTGGTTCGTCAAAGCTTTCCGTACACTCAAACGGGCCGAGGCTGACGCAGCTGGTCTTATTGTGGATAAGGTAAAGCTTAACGCGTATGTGTATCTACATGATCTAATTACTGCCTTTGATAGATGGGCCGATATATGCGCCAGTGCTTATCGCGACGCACATTAGACAAGCTGCTGCGAAAAGATCGCAGCTTCTTTTCCTCATTTAGTCGGACAAACAAGCACGTGGAGCCAACGTTGAATGAATGTGAAGATGCTATCGCTCCTCTGCTGGACTACTTGGAAACTAATCTCGCGATTCTTAACAATCATCTTTCTGAAACCAATATGCAACTCGTGGTGCTTCGCATATGGAAGGAGATTCTTTTGACCTTGGAAACAGTACTGCGACCGCCTCTGGAACACCAGCAGTCGGACATTAAGCCTTTGGACGAGTACGAGGAGCATGTTGTGCTCAAATGGCTTGAGGTAAGCTTGGGAAAATTTGCTGTCCATAAAAGCATGGTTACTAATAGTCTGAGTAGTTACTGAAGGTGTTCTTCAATGGTGGTGAAGATGGCGATGCTATTCCTTTGGATAAACTTGAGAACAAGCAGTACTGCTCGCTCATCAACGATGTCCGCCATAACCGTGACTCACAGCTGATGGTCGAAGCTTGAACGACGTCTGCCAGTTCTAATACATATATGCTTACTTGTACCAAAATCTGTCTTTTTAATGCTGTATCTGTTAAGAACTAACCGCTCATGAATGATGCGTGAATTCATGACAGATATGTATATGAAGTACTGGAAATTGTTTACGGGCTTTAATGACGTCGAAATAAGCGGATTTTGTCTTTTCTCCGTTGTATGAGACGTTGGCTGATATATGCAACGAAGCTTTCGGCAACCATAAGGGCTTTTTTCTTTTCTTTTTTGGTTGCTTACAATGCTTCTTCGGGGCTGGGACGTCACCGCAAGAAACACGTACCGAGCTAGAGGGAAGAAGTTGGCTGTTTCACGGTGAATATCCTTGTCGACTATCTCAACCACATGTTATGGCGGTCATAGTCCTGATATACCTCTGAGCCGGCCATATATTGGGCATCAGTCCATACCGCAGATTTAACTCACCAGACTAAGCTGGCACCTATCTAATGAGCAAAGGGAAGAACTCACACCTATTGAATCTCTGCTACAGTTCGCATATGATGATACTCTGAATAGAGAATCCCTTAAGCTTATGCGGAGAACACAAACATCAAGAGTGAGGAACTCTCACTTACTCTTGACCGCACTTACAACGAACGTAATGAAATTTTGGCGCACTTAGATCAGATAATTCAAGGCCATCATCTTCTGCCACATGTTCGTGCTTTCTTTTCAACGTCTTTCAAACATTCATACTTCACTAGATATAAGCGTAATGTCACATTAAGAAAATCCAGAGCGCTCTGTAACCCCCCGCCCCTAATTTCTTGTTCTCTTCTGTGCACGTTCATTTTGAGTATAGATAAAATAAAAATATCACTACACGTCTTTCAAATTAATAATTCCACTGCTGTACAATGCAGATCTGGGAGGCTATCTCTCTTTTGTTAGTCCGTGATCTCCTGGCACAAAGACTGCCCGCATAAAATAGTATCAGTTTCGTGTGGCATACTCCAGCGGTTGTCCCAAATACGCACACACCATTTATAACCCTCTATCGCGAACGTCCGTCTTGATACTGCGTACATGCCAGCGCTGTCCTCACTGCATGGCATCTAGTGTCATCAGACTTCTCAGTGCACAAGCAGCGGCAGGTACGTTATACATGTATATGTATACCCAAAGAAAAGCCATCAAGTCAGTAGCATTTATGGACACTATGTATATGACGGTGTGTAGTTCACACAATTTATATCCTTCTCTGTGACGGGCTCAGGCCAATAGGTTACTATCAGTTGTGGCATATATAAGCTTCATGAACACAGGTGAAAAATATTATCCGGCTATCGTTCTATAATATATGCAGTTAAGAAGGGTCGCGCTTTATAGCTCCTCTTTAACTTTACAAACGGACCGGTCTGTGCGTAAGTATTTCTTTCCCCAACTTTTTTTTTCTTTTTTCCAAATTACA
>VAFG01000127.1:1417-15198 GCA_013461545.1 Syncephalastrum contaminatum
TTGGTCCTTCTCTCGTTCTTCACACACACACTCCTACGTACTCTTCTTTTCTTTTCTACATTTTTTAAACAAACAACCTATGGGAGCAGCAGCAGCCGCAGCAGCTGCCGGAGCAGCAGGCGCCGCGTCAGGTGCCTCAAGTCAGTCGCAATCGCGCAATCATTCAGAGATTCTCAAGCAAGAACTTCTCAACGATCGCCGAGTGATCTTGCAGCACGAACAAGAACTCCAGCAGTTGAGAGAAGAACGCGCACAAAGGCAGCAACAACCAAGACAACCATCACAACCTCCCGATGCTAACAACAGGAACTTGGACCGATCCCAATCGCCCCGTCGCAATAGCTCCTCCAGCGCCAAACGCAACAAAAAGAGTAAACAAAAGCGGCCGAATCGGCCCAACAGAAAGAGATCGGGCCTTCCTGCTCATTTGCAACTGATCCACGAACGCATTGAAGCCATCAAGCGAGAAACAGTACGTTTTTTAAAGAGACAACAAATGACAAGAACTGAAACTGGATTTTTCTGTTTCTTTTTTTTTTTAGGCTGACGCTTGGGCCATTGTGGCCAAGCTCGACGAAGGCGAATCGGTCACGGATGAGGAACGCGCCATTGCCGATAAGCGGGATACAAACGGCAAGATCTTGGAAGAACTCGAAAGCCTGTATGCGTCACTGGTAATTATATCTGTCTCCTGGGAGAGTGAAAGGTCTAACCACTTCAAAATGATAGACCACGCCCGAGATGATGCGTAAAGCCATTGAAGCAGAAGAGGCACCACGGCCGGCCAGGATTCCCGTCGCGGCCAGGTTGCGACAGGACGAGACGGTCTCGCTGCTGCACTTTTTCTACATGGTCCGCCTCGTCCAGCAGGGCTTCTTCCACTTTATCACGAGCACATACCCAGCCTTGGACGCCATGGCCCTTGTCCGCCTAGCCGATCGCATGGTCGGCGCCGCGCTCCGGTGCACCAAGTCGACCGACGACGAGGCCACGGTCAAACAAGCCAACGAGGCCATCACCCTGGCCCGCAAACTCCATGGCGGCGCCCCGGAACCGATCGAGCACGGCTCGTCCACGACTTTTGAGCAGCTCCACGACCTCATTAGAAAACTCGTCGATCAGGCCGTCAGCCGACCTCAGAGTCAAGAAACCGACACCCAAGGCAAGTGGAGCCTCGCCCCGCCCGGCGCGTCGCCTGCGTTTCCACCTCCGCCCGTGTGGCTCGTCGTGCCGTACAATAGCATGATGGACCCGCGCATGCTCGATCCCAATTTGACCACCCATTTGGACGTGGCCCCGCCGGTTTCCTCGACCGCACCCTCCTCCACAACCTCGTTCCCGCCCACCACTGAGTCCGAGCCGAACGTGCAGGAGGCGCCCTCGCCCGCGCCAGGTACGCCCCAGGAATCAAAGCGAGAAAGCCCAAAGCCGTCGGCACGGTCAAAACCAGACGAGCCCGAAGCCACTGACAAGGAACACTCGGGTGATGCTGATGTGGAAGAGTCGGAATCTGCCCCTGCAGACAATGTATCGGACGCTGGAGGTACGTGGGCTCGATGTCTCTCTGTGTAACTGACTAACGATGAGACATGTAGACACCGCAGATGGTTCAGACGGTACGGGAACCACGATGGAGCACGCTTCTGATTACAGCCGCAACGCGTCCGACGACGATCATTGGCGAAACCGTACCCAACGCCATCGACCGCCACGATCCCGCGGTGGCCGAGGCCGAGGCGGCCGAGGCGGTGGAAACTCTGCGCCGGGATCATCCAGCTCACGGGGTTCCCGCGGAGGCAGCAGCACTGGCAGCGGCTATCGAGGAGGAGGAAGACGATCCTACTTTAGCGGTGACCGCAGCAGCAGTGGCGCTCGATCAGCCGCAGGTAGCAGTAACACAGGAGGTGGCGGAGGTGGAGAAGGTAAGACATTGTCTTTTTTGTCATGAGGTAAAGGAAAGTGTTTGCTGATACACGGTGTCATTTGAGTTTAGGTTGGGGTTCGCGTTAATGGACAAGATGACTTGTGCGGTTTGCAAATGAAACACGATAGCTAGCTAGTATCCTTTTTTCCTATTTCTTTTTTCTTCTTTTCCGCTCTACTACCACACGTAGCAATATATACACACGTACGCACACATCTTCTTTCTCCTAATACTTTTTTTTATATCCACCATTTGCGCCAGATCGCCTGGTCTTTTTCGGGTCCTTCAAACACAAAGTTGATCTTTTTGATCTCATCAAAGCCTTCGCTCGCCTTGGGTTCCTGGAAGCGCGACGTAAAGGTGCGGTAGGCAATGTCGGGTATGATATCGCGCTTGTCCTCCGCCTCGGCGTGGCTGTGCAGGGCGCGATAGTAGTTGTTGTGGCGCGCAAGGTGCTCGTCCGCGACAAAGTGAAAGCAGCGCACCGGGACGCGGGCCTTTTTGGCAATGTCAATGTATTGCTTCCGGGTCGCGACTTCGGGGTTCGTGTTGTCAATCACGACAGGCTTGTGCTCGGCGAGGGCTTTCTCACACGCGGCGAGGCATTTGTTTCGTGTCTTCAGTGTATCCTAGGGCTGCTTGTCAGTGGCGATAATTATATGAATCACCAGGTGTAGGATAAACGTACTTGATTGACATAGACGTAGCCTTTGGGAACCAAGTAGCGTTTGGCAAAGCTGGATTTGCCGCAGGCGGGATAGCCGACAAAGATCACGACCTCGGGCTCGGGTTCAGGTGGGACCAGAGGCGTGGAAGACGGTGTAAAGAGCGGGACTGTCGACTAGGTCAGACGCAGTGAACGCGGTATAAAGTTCTGGATACTTACGTGTCTCTGGATAATCTTGAGGGATGAATGTGCCCCACGAGAAGGGTGCCTTGCCTTCTTCTAAAAAGTACTCGTGAGGGGTATGGAAAGGCAAACCGACATTGGCGGCAAATTTTCTATTGTCCTCTGTATGAGACGGAGTCATATCATCATCGATTAGTTTTACCTGTCTCCTGCAGAGTGGTCCTTCTTTTCTTTGAGCTTCCAGGCATCTTGACGGCCGGCTGCATCACCAATGTAGAAGCTCTGCTTCAGATCTGCATCCAATATGTGAGCTTCCCTTGCTTTGTGTTTCCTTGTTGACTTACCAATGGGTGCGGTATGAATGTCGGTAGTCCAGTAGTCCCACATGCCCGTCATGGGCTTGCGGTAAATATCCTTGTGCATGGCAGCCAAGAGATACACGGGCACGCTTAGCTGGCCCAGTATCGCTTCCATTTTGGACTTGAACCCCTGGATGCGAGCGTCCGAGTTGAGGCCGTTCTGGTTCGAGAAAATTACGAGCCGGTAGCCTTCGTCGTGCAGACGCGTGAGCGTGGACGGTACAGTCGGGTGCCACCAGCGCCAGTCGTGCATATCCCTGGGGTGCACGCGCCCGCTCTTTGTTGCAATCAACGTGCCATCCAAATCAAACGCGGCAATTTTAGACGAGGCTTCGTTGGATTGGACGTTCTTGGGTGCGGTGCTCGCCAAGAGCACGGACGGGAGGCGATTCAGCCAGGTCACGGCAACATTGGCTTGGCGGGTGAAGAGAGGATGGATTTTCTGCACTTTGGTGGACGTGTTGCTGTCTTGTTTCTTGTCTGCTTTTCGTTGTCCACGTTGAGTCATGAGGGATTAATAGAGTAATTCGAATGTACCGTCGGGTGAGGGGCGCTTGAGGCCTTTGGGGTCCATCGTTTTCAATCCTTTTATGGATAAAAGCCGCTTGCTGCGGGTGCTTAGATCCGCTTATTTTTCGGCTGCGGCAGTGCAAGTCAAGACTAACATAGCTGGACGCCAATTTTTCTGAATGGTAACGTGTGAAAGCTAGAGTATGCGAACCTAGTAGTGGGATCATCAAAGCGTCTTCATATATTGGGGTCGTGCGTTGTGATGGAAGAAGAACCTGCACGCTCCAGAGAGCTTCCTCTGCCTGTCAGATATCACGTCATGATAGTTTAAAGTTTATCAGTGTATGCTGATATGGTTATGAGCGGTTATGCCGTTTGCACATCTACTTACCCTTATTCACCAGTTATACGCGGACGACTATCTGCTCAGACTACTAGCCCAGCAAGCGGGTACCGCCATCTACTCACAGTACGTGTGGTGGCCGGGTCAACACGTCTCGAGAAATATCCGTAACTAACCTCGCATGCCGAGAAGTGGGCTTCCATAATGGAGAGCTCAGACACTCATGGATTGATGCGTCCAATGCGAGCACCATCTGTAGCGGGGAAGGTGATATTTTTGTATCTATGCTTCACCAGAGCTTTCATCATGCACTTGCTTTATAGTAAAGTATTTGATAAAGTTTATATATGATGCGGATTATACAGGAAATGTGACATGATTATTTTAAAAAATTGGAGATCAAGAATTTACTGACGCTGGGCAAAGTACCACGCAATTAAGCCACCGACGGCAGCACCCGCTGCGGCGGGGCAGAGCCACTGCTGGGAGAGGCAACCGGAGGCAGCAGCAGCAGCGGTCTGAACGCTGCTACGGTCGCGCATGTAGTATTTGGCGAAGTAGTCATTCTGGATCCATAGAAGCTTGTTGAACGCAGCCAAGGCCTTGAGCTCGGTCTCCTTGTCAAGGTTGAGCGAGTGGATACCACCGACGAGGGTCGTCTCAACGTAACCCATCAGGGCATTGATATGGATGTAGTCTACGTTGATTTTACTCTTCTTTTCGGGTGTGTCAGTGTGAATCTTGGCGACCCAGTCGAGATAGCGCAGCATTCTATGAGGTGACATGACCACATTGTGAGCACGGTAGATAATCGGTAGATGCAGCACCACTGATATGCCTTACCTTTCGTCGTACGGACCCGAGAGAAGCTTGTTGAGGTACTTTGATAAGAAATCCTTGCGGAATTTGATTTGGGGATGATCCAGGGTCAGCTCCTCGAGTGAGTTGGCGGTCTTGCCTTCGAAGCCTTCGTTCTTGGGTAAAAAGTGCTTCTTGGTCACATCGTACTGGAACAGCTTCGCGTAGACGGCGTCAACCACGACGGGCACGAGTGGCTTGACCTTGTCCGCGACGGCCTTGATGGCATCAATATCGTCTTGGCCTAATGAATATCAGATTTATGTTAAAATCGACGTCCACTCTCTTTGGTTCCCGCGGTCACTTTTTTGTTTTGGTATGATGTGTACGTACCGAAATCCATAAAACCAGCGACATAGTCAAACCGGTATTTGCTGTCGGAGTAGAGCTTATCAGAATCAATGTACTGCATGGTAGAGGCTGGTGTCGTCAAAAGGACAAAGAGAGTAGGGGGTAAAGAAGATGTAGAGAAAAAATAGAACGTGGAATGGAACCCTTTGCAAAACACGAACGGCTTTTAAGAACGCTTCAATGTGGAAGTCTCGGACATTTGAACGCCGCTCCATTTTCCTTTTTAGGTAACAAACATTTGACACGAACGGCGAAACTCGGCAACTCTGGAACCCCTTTAAATTTTTATGAGCGTTGCATAAGGTGAAAAGAAATAAGTGTGTAGGTATATAACTTTACAGGCAAAAAGGAAGAGAGAAAGATAATAAGAGAGAGATGGAAAACAATGAGAAATGATTAACCACGAGGCTTCTGCACGGTCGTATCGTACGCACGGATGATCTTGTTTTGATCGCTGTCGTTCTGCGAAAATGCATATCCGCGGTTCCTCTTAAGACGCTGTATCCTGCGGACCTTGTTGACAGCCTGACGGAAGCGATCCATGCGTGGCCGATAGTCGGGAAGGTTGTATTTTTGGATTTCCTGTACAAAGTGGTATGGCATCGGACGGTACATTCTCTTGATGCTACACAGAAAAAGAGAAAAAGTCAGCCCACTTGAGTTTTCAAACAATCCACCGATCTGGTGCGTCCGCTTCCTTCTTTTGAATCGATCAACGAATACTTACTACTTCCACAGGAAATCACGCAAGTTGCAGATAAAGGGTACGAGGATAATAAAGAGCCAAAAGTTGACATTGCCCCATAGCATGGGAACAATACCGTTGTACTCAGGAAAGACACCCGTCGAGATGGCGGGGCCAATGTAGGCAACGACCGGCAAAAAGATGTACCAGGCAACCATGGATCCGACAATTGCGATAACTGTATACTTTGTCCAGATGCTGTCATACAAAAAGGAAAAAAAGAAGTGTGCGATAGATGCGTGAGCGATCATTGGTTGTTGCTAACAAACATTCCTTACTCTGTGATTAGCGCGGCCTTCCAAAGGATGCACCCGAGGACAGCCGTGAATACGGCGGTTCCGGCCCACCACTGACCGCCGATTAAACCGTTCGCGAAAACACCGTCGTTGCTAAAGGCGCCGACACCCAAAAAGAACAAAACCTGTGTTTCCGGGGATGAGTCATAACCTTCGATCGAAATTATTCCTTTTCCTTACCAAGGAATGAAACACGGCATTGGCGAACCAGCCCCAGAAGCGGCGCTGATTGAAGAACTCGTTGCTCTGACCAAGCATGTACATCTGCGGGTACTTGTCCAAGAGGCGAGCAGACACAAACTGGTCAAAAATACCAATCACCAGGGGTGGCAGGAAAGTAAAAATGACATTGAAGCAGGACATGGTCCATGATTCGTAGAATGTGGTGCCTGAAAATCCATTGTAGAATGCGTACTACAAGAGCAGTATGATGTGAGCCATTTTCTTCTCCTGTAATGAAAATTAAATTTGTTACCCAGAATTGCGTCAGGTACAGCGCAATATTCTTGTAAAAGTAATAAAAGATCATCTTGCTGAGTCGCTGATATGCCCACGAGCCGTGGACCAAGAGAAGCTTTTTGAGGAAGCGGAACTGGGCAATGGCGAAGTCGGCGCTGCGTGCAGCTTGCAAACCTTCGACACCGCTGATACCGACGCCGACATGGGCAGCTTGGATCATGGATACATCATTGGCACCATCACCAATGGCGAGCAGGATCGACTTGTCGTACTTTTTGACAAGCTTGACGACAAGAGCCTTCTGAAGAGGAGAGACACGGCAGCAGACAACGGCCTTGCACATGACTGCCAGTTCAAACATGACCTTTTCAATGTCTTTTTCGAGAGCAAAGGTCAGCGCGCGACCATCGATAATCAACGCCAAGGGCTATATAAAGTTCAGTAAAATACTCACGGGTGGTCATAATATTTTACCTCTAGTTCATCGCCACGATTGAGGACATCATTGATCTCCTTGAGCTTCTTTTCCAAAAAGTTTTTGGTATCCCAGTGATTGTCCTCGTTACAGATAATCAAGCTCATTTCCTCGTTGAGAAGTTTACAAGAGTAGCCAATGTTGATGGCTGTTTCCTGTCGATCACCCGTCAAGACCCAGACCTTGATACCTGCTTCCTGGAGGGAATAGATGGTATCCGGTACGCCGTCTTGCAGTTTGTCTTCAATGGCGGTCGCGCCGAGCAAGAACAAGTTTTGCTCAATCATCTCAGCTGCCTTGTCAAGTTCTTCGGCACGGTTGACGAGCGTCGTGGATGCCTTGTCATAGATCTGGGACCAGCGGGTGTACTCCTCCTCTGGGATTTCTCGCATGGCGATACACAGCGTACGGAGACCCTCCGAGGCAAATTCCTGGCAATCATGTCAGTTTTGTCGTCTTCAAAAATGACCATTCTCATTACCTCCAAATGGATGAGGGTAGGTTCGACAAACGGGTTGTTCTCGGCGAGACGTTCCAGGATGACAGTATCGGCACCCTTACAGTACAACTTGATCTTACCGTCCGGACCACGCACGACCGCCGACATACGCTTACGGGTCGAGTTGAACTCGCAGACGTTCAGGACTTGAAACTCCATGTCGCGGCCACGCACCGTGCACGTGATCGAGTTGGGACGACGTGTCTATGGACACGGAGAGAGAAAAATTCAGTCTCTATATTGCCGGTTCTTACAAAACTTACGTGGAAACGATAGCCGAGTTGAGCAGCGCCCTTGACGAGCGCGCCTTCGTCGGGTGAAGAAGCTTGGTAGACAATTTCCTCGCTCCCTTCGACGTTCTCGGGAATGACAGTATGGCAGCATGCGAGCAGGATCAAGAATTCGTTGATGACATTGGCGGTCGGGTGAGTCTGGAGGTGTTCTTGGAGCTGGGCAAACGTGTATTGAAGTGTAGGGTCATCGACGCCGTCACGCGCTTGCTTGTCCGAGTCGACCTTGTCAGCGTACGAGAGACCGGCGATCGAACTCTCCCGGAATTGCATTTCATTACACGTCAAAGTTCCCGTCTTGTCCGAAAAGACGAATTTGACCTATGAAGGGAGTGAGCCACAACTTTAGACACACGTTTCCTTATATATACCTGTCCTAATTCCTCGATCAAACTACTGCTGCGAGCCACCGCCGCTGTATCGGTTTTTTCATAGTACATGTCGAGATCGGCCTCAATCAAGAGTGACTGGACAAATTTAACAATCTCCATTGTGACCATCAAACTACACCAAGCTCAGTTATCGAAATATAAACGTATCCATTTGCTTTACCTGATGGGAATAAAACTGTTGAACAGAATCAAAAAGGTCAAGATATCGTAACCAAATTCTTGAGCACGATTTTCGTCCTCCAAAGGCAGATAACCCATTTGGTTGCCTTTGGTGATCTGCAGTTTAAAATAAAGAATTAAGCACGCAGGCACCGCACGACGTATCGTGTAAACATACCGAGAAACCGAGACCGCCACAAGAACAGGCAATGCTCATGATGACCAGGATAGCAAAGAGATAGAGAATGTTTCGGTTCGTGATATGCGTCACGTTGGACATCTTGGAGGGCTTTTTGCTGTCATCATCCTTCTATCAGCTTTCCTGTCTCAACTGCCTACCCCAAAAGCTTACCTCGAGTTCAACATCAGCTTCGTTTCGTGGCCGGTAAAGACAACGATGCCATAGATCCAAGACGTGTTGCGGAGCTGGGCACCACGAAGCAGCAGCTGGCTCGGGTCCAGGGCAAAGTCGCGGGTCTTGCCCACTTCATCCATGGATGAGATGGAGAGCACACCGTCATAGTTGTACAGGCGGTTATTAGGTTGCTCGCACTTGATGACACCTTGAAGGCGACCCATCTCAACCGGATCTAAAATCTTGGCGGTCTGCTGCAGGGCCTGCTTGATCTTCAAGTTGACCTCACTGAAAAAAAATAAGAACTGAGTGCCATTCCTCTTCCTCATGCGTTTTGACGTACCCATCGAGATTACTCGTTTCGACATAACAAAGACCCTCAGGCTCGGAACTGCTGACCAAGACCAAGTCAGCGGGGAAATTTTCGCCGCTCTCTATACGAAGCACATCGCCGACCTTGACATCACGCCATGCTTGTTCGACAAAGTTAGATCCCTGAAGCACTCTGCACTTGCGAGCGTTTAACTCGGCATCCGAACGATGCACGCCCTAACCAAGCCATTTTTGTCAGTCTCACTTGCTTCGGCATGGCCCACGATGTGTAATTACCCAATCCTCTGCCATTTCCTTGATGGCGGTAATAAAAAGTACAATACACAGGGGCACCAGCGTCGTCCACCGTGAAGTGGGCGAGATATCGGGAATTTGCTAAATAAAAAAAAATTGACGTGAGCCAAGACTTTCCATGTTGCCGTGCCGATTCTTTCATTTCTTTTTCTTTTTACCTGGATACCCGAAATAAACAAGAAGAAAAGGTTGGCATACTTTGAGAATTCCTCGTACAAGAAGCGGGGTAAGAAGGTGATGACGGTGTATTTCGCGGTGAAGATGCGGTTGTGCAAGAAACGCTGGTCGTCGTTGAGCTCTGGATTATTGATATGGATAATGCGCTCCCCTCCTTCGCCAGCCGTGCCGGAAGCAGACCCGGGACGACCGAGTAAGTTGTTGAATGTATCCTTGACCATATCGACGCAACCACGCGAGGTTTTCCTTCGCGGAGCAGCAGGTGATGCGAGTGGTTGTGAAGTACCGGAGGTACGCAGAGGAATACCACCCGCACTGTCGGATTGAGAGTTCTGACGATGGCCGGCAATAGGTCCCTGATGCGATAAGAGACGCAAATCATCATCGTCGTCGGCTGCTGAAGGCTCGTCATACAATGACCCTGAACACAAAGTTTTGTGTGTGAAAAGAAAAAAAAAAGACAGCCATTGTGAGCATAATGGGCTTGATAGACGAGACAACAATTACCAGTGTCTGTATGGAATGTTTCTACACGTTGGAGTTGACCTGGCTGTGGAGCGTAAGCCGAGGCATTGCCGGTATTAAGAGGAGGTGGCTGACGACCGACAACAGTGGAAGATGGAGTAATGTGGGCTGGCGTCTGGTGAAGAGGAGGGGGGTACGAGGTATTGGTCACAGGCGGTGGCGGATGAGGAGTGCCTTGTTGAAGATCGATCAGGTCCGAGACATAATCAGACGAAGGTGCCGAGAAGGCGCTGTGCTGTTGTCCTTGTCCTTGTCCTTGTGCTTGTGCTTGAGTTTGAGCTGCTGCTGCCATCGGTGGTGCATGTGCGTCTGGATTGGCGAATGGATTCAACGTAGCATCTTCGCCACCAAAAGCGATAGGCTGGTGTTGTCCATTGTACTGAAAACTCTCGGGTGAGCCGTCCTCATCGCCAAAAGGATTATGGTTGTTGCGGGATGCCATAATGCCCGCTCTGCTTTAGGTGAGGGGTTGCAGTCGAGTGGAATTAGAGAGGCGAAAGGGAAATTAATAGAATAGTGATTAGGGCCGGTCAATCACGAAATCGTCGGCCTTCTCCTTCTGTTGGCGTCGGTCTGCGTCTGTTGAAAAGGTATATGAAAAAAAAAGTCCCTTACTTTTTCTTTGGAAAAAAGAGAGTTTGGCGACACACTCCACTCGGCACGTCTTGTGATTCGGCACGAAACGCGGTAAATGAATTCAGCTCAGCCGTGTATCCATATAAAAAAAGGGCAACGCTTTTCATTCAGTTCACCAGCATCTGCTCCTCTATTCTTTATTTATCGCTCCTGCATTTTCATCAAGCCCTTACATATTACTACCATGGATACACAGTACATAGCTTCTCTACGGAGCGTAGTTTTGACAGCCGGTCCGGGGACTTTTTTTTTTTTTTCTGAACGCGCTTGCTGAGGCTCAATTCGGGATTCATTTCAGAACTTCCCCAGAATGTATATACGCGCCACTCTAGGGTCTAAAATGCCCAGATGCTTGGCTGCAAAATTGGCGTTGACATGAAGCCTGTGCTATGGCCAAATGCAGTGGTAAATCCGTCTGAAGGATGTGTGTTATCTTCATCGCCACGTTGAGAGGAATGGCTATGCTATTATTAATGAGAATACCCATCAACCACACGTTGGGATACGATGCGTTTTTGCATCTGCTTATATATGAAGTACTACGATAAAAAGTGCTCATCTATTGTATGGAGACTGACCCTGAAATACACACACAGACCTGAATCTAACTCGTCCACCGTACTTACTCTCCCCCCTTCTCTCTCATATTACGCCATATTGCCTCTGTTAGACAGCAGCCTCCATAGCAATAACTTCATCCTGACTTTAGATTATCAGTAAAAGTCATCCAAAAATATATGCTTCTCTCCATGTACTTCTAAAATGGGTAGATGGCAGCAGATAGAGAATAATGGATCTTATGCAAGTTAATCAAAACAAAAGCGCCTATAATTGTTGTGGCGAGCAATTATACTGTTTCCGTGAAGGGAAATGGTACCGGGCTTTATCCTTTAAAACTGGTATACACATGAACTTGGATGCGACATAAGCAATGATAATCAGCATGTTTGTTTTTGTTGTTCTTGTAGAACGTTCTACAGTAAAGCAAGTGTGATCTTTCTAGCTTGTGCGATGTGCTGTCTCTGGTAGAGTGGAAGATATACACATTACATAGCTACTGAACCCTTCTTGATAACGACGTCATGGTTCAGACATCATCGACAGGAACAGAAAGCAGCAACCTGCCCTTTTTGTCTCATATTTTTAGTCTCCATTTGGCCTTTGCTCAGCTGAGGGTCCCTGCCTTATCACTCACCCCTCCTTTCTCAGCCATACCTAAAGTTTCGCGTGTGATCGCACTAAACGTGTCTGCCCGTACGCATGTGTATGTAAACATTTACCAGTCATGTTAAGAAACAAAAATGAAACGTAACATTTTCCTATAGCGTGAGCGCTTTAGCTCTCACTCTTTGGAATTTTTGTACCACCTATTCAGATCGCTGCTCTAGCATGATGATACAGGCTTGGTCAGGCTTGGTCAGGCTTTGATGAGTTATTACATCAAGGCTTTCACTTCGCTGTGCATAGACATAAGCCCACATATTTTGAAATGCTCAGCCAGCCAGTCAGCCAGCCAGTCAGCTCGCGAAGCTTATCAGTTGTAGGTCCGACCGTACTTTGCCAAGACAAGAAGACCAAATAAGTGGAGCTTTATTGCAGATGGCACCAATAATGTGACTCTATAAAAAACCTTTTTTGTTTGCATGAAGGATATTATTAGTACGGTTGCGAACGAAGTATGCATTTAGGTTCGATAGTAAGGCGACTACAACAGTCCATGCGTACGAGGCAAACAGGTTCTCAAGACGCAGGAGGCATACTGCAGGTTGGGAGTTTGAACTGTTTTTATTGTTGCGTCGTTTTGATATAGTTACAAGACGGACGCGCGCGATGGCTCCACTCAAATCTTTTTTGGTATATATGGCCATTATCATCTCGTCCGTGTTCTTTGTATTCCTCTACTGAGGTACAGCGGTCATGGGAACCAAATAATCACTTATGGTGCTTTCACCGTTTCCGCTGTCGTCGTCGTCCCATGTCCGTGTACGGACATGATTGGTCGATAGCTTGGTGAGAAACAAAGGGCCTTGACTGCAGACGGAGGTGTCGATCGACAATTTAGGACGTTGTTGTTTCTTTTTTTGTTGCTGCGCGGGCGGTGGAGATTCCGGCGGCGGAGGAGCGGGGGTTAAGGGGAGATCGACCGACGATGTAACACTGTCTGCATCCTCGTCGGAAGAAAATGATGCAGTGAGAGACGATGTTGAGACAGGTGGGAAATCTACTGTCGTCGTCGTCGAAGGTGGTAGCGGTGGTGATGATGAAGGTGTACGTGGCGACGATGGGCCCTCTTGAGTATTATTACTAGGACAACTACTGGATGAAAGTAGCACGGCCGGATTGAGTTTGTAGAGAATGGGAAACGCATATACGCCGCCCCGGTCATAGTCTTTGGGCGCATATGTATAAATGATCTCGGTCTCGTTGGCAAACCGGACATGCTGTCGTGGTTCTTCGTCCGATGAGAATGCTGATGACGAGCGCCTGCGTTTTTGTCCACGCCAGGCTGGTTGGGAAGGGTGTGGCGGCAGCGAATAATTTGCCATCATAATGATCAACAGAAGGCTGTATATATGAGTGGTATAAGGAAAAAGCAACAACTGGGAACAGATAAAAGCAAAAGAGAAAAAGGAGATTATATACAAGGGCGAAAAGGGGATGGTAGGCGCCTTTGCAGGAATAAAAGACAGGGATAGATGATGTATGTACGATGAAGGTAAGAAAAGGAAACAAAGAAAAGGAATAAAAAAACCCAAATTTGAGAGAGAAAAGATAATGAATGTAAATGTATGTATGCGCGTGTGGATATGTGTGTACGTGTGTGTGGATGTATGTGCTCTTGTCAACGAACAGTCGGTTCTGTAAATGAAAGTCAAGCTATTAGAGTTCAAAGATAAAAATAGTAAGTTATTTTTCTTTTCTTTTCTCTTTTTTTTTTTTTTTTTGTTTTG
>VAFG01000127.1:21136-34473 GCA_013461545.1 Syncephalastrum contaminatum
TTTTATTCGACGCATTGCCAACCCACCTGCCCACTACAACCCATTCTTTTTTCGCTACTGTCTTTGTCGATCACACCATTCATTTCTCTTAGATACCTAAGCTGCCTATACACCAATTGATGCAACCATGTGTGTATTTACGCGAGTTTCCTTTGCAATAGTAGCAAGTATACGAAAACATGTACAAGAAATATGTGTGCTCTGTGTGTGTATGAAAGAGAGATGTGTGCGTTGTGTGGAAAGGAGAGAGAAGAGAGAGCAAGAGAACTAAAAATGTGCAAGTAAGGAGAAGGAAGATGAGAAACAGAACGTGGTAGAGGTAGGTTCATCTTTTTTATATCTGGCTCTTTTTCAATAGAAATTTTTGGTCATGCTGGCGATTCTGTTACGCTCTTCCTCGGTGATGGCGCCTGTGCGGGTAGTGATCGAGTCCAGCTTGGCAACGTAGTCTTCGATACGCGCGTTGGTGGGAGAAGGACCTTCGGGTAAGCGCACGCCCAAATTTTGAAAGACGCGGGCAACGGTTTGCTTGAATTCGGCGTAGCGGCGACCCTCCTCGCGCAGCTTGGTCAGTTCAGCCTGCAGGCCCGGGTCGGCTGGGCGTGCTCTTGGTTGGGGAGTCAATTGTTCGCCCATCGGTATTTGGGTTTGGGCAAAGGCGCTAATAAGGGATTGCATCTGCTGGATCATTTCATGCGGTGACTGTGGGGTATTGCTCGTCTTCCCGTTTTCAGGGCTGTAGGGTATCACGGGAGAGGTGCCAGTGGTCGGGGTGGATGGGCCTGCTATGGACCGGCGTTGTGGGTTGCGAATGCCGTTTTCGACCTAAATAAAACAGAAGTCATGAGTACACGCAAACATTTTTTTCTCTCTATCATCCTTCTACTACTGACCTCATCCAAATCGCGTATGACGGGCACACTAGGACGTTTGAATCCATTGGCGGCGGGCGGCGGACGTGCATTGACTGGGTTGGTGTGCAGGTGGGCCTTGTTTGGTAGCTTTTGCTTGGGCGCAGGGGGCGAGGGGATCACTGTGGCGGGTTTTGGATCCAGGGCGAGCGCGGGTTTCTTGTTTCCATTCGTGTTACTATTGCTAATGAGCCGTGCTTGCTCCACCTTGCGCTGCTTGGCTTCCAGGCGACCGCGCACGGACAGGCCGGCAGTGGTCTTTATGTTATCGGACGACGGAAGAACTTCTTCCATTGGCTCGTCTTTCATCTCCTCCTTCACCTCCTTCTTCTTGATCTTATTAGCCGTGCCTTCACCTTCCGACTCGCTTTGATCGCTCATGAACAGCGCGATCGGACCACTGCGTCGACCGTGCGGGGCTGTCGCACGCCGCTTGCTCGGGCCTGGCTTCCGTCTTGGGGCCACCATGTCTTCGTCTTCTTCGTCATAATCCTTGTCTTTCTCCTCATCGTGGCTTTCTTCCTCCTCCTCGTCTTCACCTTCGGCTTCGGCTTCAGTACCCTCTTCTTCTTCGTCTTCGTCTTCTTCAGCACTCTCTTCACGCTGGCGCTGTCGCTTTTCACGGGCTTCTGTACGACGCCGGACTCGCTCGCGGGCCACGTTTGCATAGGTGTGTTCTTCACAGAGGAGCTCGTATCGCGAGGGCAAGTGTTTGCCCGTCTCGATCAGACCGAGGTCGATGCCGCACGTTGCATGAAAAGCTCTTTATAGCACATGAGTGATTTACGTTGGTCAAAAGCAACAGAAACAACTTACTTGTCGCAACCTTGACGTTCGCATGGGATGCAGATACCGCTGGTGCTGCAAACGTAGCACGTCTGTGATAGAGAGAAGAAGAGAAAGGATGAACATCATCAGGAGTTGCAAGTGATTTAAATATTTACATGTTTGCCGATCTCACGTCTGTTGACAGCATAGGGTTCGACTTTGTGGTCAACATCCCTATTCCAACGTGCACACAAGACGTGCATGAATTTGCCGGGCATGACGGTATGCTTGAAGGCGCCCGATTGTTGCGAGCAGCAAATATTTTCCTAAGTTATCTCGCATGAGTTGTCATGGATATGATAAAATGAAAATAAAAAGCTAAAAGACTTACGGCTGGTTTCTTCATACGAATGTTCTCGCAGCGTGCACAGAACCAGTCACCCTGTGGGACTTTGACAACCCCATAACAGTCTGTAGAGCAAGAAAAGAGTGAGAAGAATGGACACATAGTTCAGTAAGCTTAAGTTACCTTTATGGACAGGTAAATTACAGTCTATTTGATGTGATCGCGTCAAAACGGAAAGCACGACAATATGAGTGAGTGACCAGATGAATTGAATCAAATCAAGCAGCCATCTTTACCTTCGCCGTCGCAGAACATGATGGGGTTTTGCTTAAACCCACGATCTATCTCGCAAATGGCGCATGCATCCTATAGGATAGACGAGAGACAGAAAAAAAATGCATAGATGTCGGACTTGAGCATATTTTTTCTTTCTTCTTTCTTTCGAAGCAATGGGATGATATTACTTACGTCTTCATTGTTTGGCATTTTTTTTCAGGGTTTTTGTTGTAAATGTAGAAAAGTGGGCGAGGGGGAATGGCAGGTGAGCCTCAAAGAAATGAGAAAAAGGCTTTTTTTTCGTCTAAGAAAGGTGTTAGAGGGGAAAGATGTGCGGGTTCTAATTGCCAGGCACAAACACACACTACACACACTTTCTTTGAATCGGAATTTTAAAATGCACTTTTTCAGCAAAGAAGGGAAAGGAAAAGAGGGAAATGGCCGTGCCCGCCGTCCTTTTATATGCGCGTCCAGCCAGTCACGACCTTCGCTGATTCGCCAGCTGTCCTTTCGGGGTCTCCCCTCACTCACTCTGTTCTCTACACTTGCACCTTAAAACCACACTTGTTCTCTGTCGCTGTCTGTCTACTTGTCTGTCTGTCTTACTCGTAAAGCTTTTTTCCTGCTTCATACGTACACATTCCCTCAAATCGGCCCCCACCTCTTGGGCTTTCCTTTCTGCTGTAATATACCCCTTTTTTATTTCATGCGTACATCTCCTTTTTGTAAGACTCGCGACTTGATTGTACTATCTTTGCAAGTAAAGTACAGGAATAAAGAAGAAGGCAAGTCGAGTGGGAAAACTACATCATCAACAAAAGGAGGGAGCGTTTCCGTTGTGTGTCAGGATTAAAAGACCGCAGCCACAGCTAAACCACGAGCGCGTCAGCCTCGTCTTTCCACAATGATATTATATGATTGGATTAAACAATTATTACTATTACTATTATCATTCAGAAATATGTACTATTACTACCAAGGGCTGCTATTTGAGCTGTAACTATAGGCAAAGGAGATAAGAAGAAAAAGAGAAAGTAAGTTGAGAGTGGGAGAAGGACCTGCCTCGGCTTTTGTCTGAGTGTTAAAAGGCGAAAGCAGCGACAACGGCAGCGACGGCAGCTGATCCGATCGACATGACGATCGCATTGTTGGCAGGCGCATTCGCTGCTGCGGCGCTCTTCGAAGCGTTCTTCTTGCTGTTCTTACTGTCGTCTTTGTTATCGGTCGTTGAGTGTGAGCCAGTTGTGGGAGCTGCAGCGTTCGACTTCTTGGTCGACGAAAAATTGAGGCTGCCCGTCACAGCTGCACTGCCAGAAGTTGGCGCCGACCCTGTCGCCGACGCAGACTTCATCATGGATCCACCTGCAGTTGTAGGCGCAGGACTAGCCCCAGACGAGCTCGATGACTTGGGCGCTTGGGCGGGGAGTGGCTCTTCTATAAAAGAGAAAGAAAAAAAGTTAACAAAACGGAACTAACGATAAACAAATTGTATGACTTCTTACCAGCCAGCGCAAGTGGTTGAGCCGCACCACTACCGTTGAAGTTGAATTGACCCGAGTAAGACCAGTTGTTGGTGGCTGACTGACCGATACGGATCCAGTACTTGCCGTTCTTGAAGTCGTTGAGGGGGTTAATCTGGCAAAATAAGTTAGATACGCATAGATCGCTTCCTAAATTTTCTGTTTGGCAACTTACATTATATTCATTGACGGAGCAGGGGACAGGGATGTTTGGATCCGTCACATAGCCCACAATGCTATATAGCTGTCAGTCAGCGAATCTCTTTATAGAGTTAATTGTTGTACTTACTTAGAGTTGGCCGTGCGGCCATTAAGCATTTGGATTTCACACTTCAAGTTCGCATCCGAAGGGTCCGATTGCCAAGTGATATTGCCGTGACCACCGCTCTTCCAAGAATCCTCAGCCCAAGGTGAAATCACCTACAGACATTGCCATGTGAAAATTGACTCTAGCATAGCACCTTATTACTTACTGTAATCTTGGCAGCAGCCGAGGCGGCCATGGCGGAGAGTGCAAGTGCAGACGCAGTCAAGTACATGGTAATGGGTCAGTCGTTATGCAATAAGTGAAATGAATACAAATGAGGATATGTCAACCGAGCCAAGGCAATAAAGCTTGGTCGTTATATAGCTTGAGCGATTGTATATCCCGGTTCCGGGAATTAACACTACTCGGTCTGTCTAATGTAACAAATACATGTCTGTTGCGTACCTCACACATTATATTCATCTTTACATCATCTTTATCCATGCCAATTTACTACGTTTTACTACAGGAGAGCTACATACGGAAGCATGACAATCACTGCCAAATTATAATCTCCACGTATTTATTATGTATGGTTGAATCATATTTTCTCTGGCCAATTCTGAGGAAGGTAAGATTCTTTTGCATATACTGAAATTTTTTTTACCCCGCTCGTCTGTTTGTTCCACCACTGATACTCACACAAGTGGCACGTGGATCTTGTGTAAGACAGACAGCGGAGGAATGAAATGAACCACATACACACACAAATGTAGATCACCTGTTATGTAGTTGATCCTATCAGTGACATTTGTTAACTATTTGCGACGTACTCAGACTAACAAGCCAGTGCCGTTATGGAAATGTTCGTATTGGTCCAATCACATCATGTAATTAGAGGGCACATAAGGCTTCACGGGCGCCAGCGGCGGCCAAAAGAGAAGTATTATGAAGCAGCAGAAAGGAAGTCTTCTTAAATAAAGCTCCTTTCCAAAGCACAAAGGACGGAATAGAAGCATATTTTACGTGGAATTATACATCCATCGTTACGAAGTGGGCATAGTAGTGCTATTTTTAACATAACTGTTACCGTTGTGTCAAGTAAAGGCTGCTGGTGTACCAGAACCTGTAACGCTTGAATTAAGCACTATAAATGAGCCCGCAGTGTCAACAATCTGGATCTTCATCCAGTTAAGAGCCGCACTGGATAAAATATGTTTATTTCGAATGAAAAGCACCAGATGTCTTTCCATTTTCTCCACCCTATCAGATTTTCTAGGGGTATCGTTTCTCTCCAGCTCCCCCACAGGCATGCCCGCGGTAGAAGATTCATGCCTATATAGTACATACTAAAAATTATTCTAAGTTTGAAAGGGTCGGGGGTGTAACATCAGAAAGCAACGACGAAATCTGACATCTTTCTTTTCCTCGTTCAGCGAGCGGAGAGGTTATGGTTTTCTGCCTTTACTCCTTTGTCTTCTTCGATCCAACCTACACGGTCCGATAGACATGCGATTTCGGCAAATGCTCAGACCATCATTTTGTCTAGTCTCATTACCAACCCATAAAGATGGTATACGAAGGTTCTTTATCGGCACCGCCATCGACACAACGAGCAAGATATACCAATCCTATCAAGACCTTAACTCTTGTGTGTAACTAATAAGATGCAAATAACATGAAGTGGACCATGTATAACAACGTAGGTTTTCTACATGCAGTTTAATTCTCTGTTCGTTTATGAACGTATGATGTATTGATGATGGTTGCTTCATGTATCAAAGGCTATTGTCCTCCTTGTCTATCTTTAAAGATTTTCTCGTACGTGCACCTTTCATTGGCACATTGTGTTTTTGCTTCTTGACCTGTAAATTCGGAGCACTCTTCACGGATACAATCGGCGACGTTCTCCAAGATATCCTCGACAAATCCTCTTCTCACCAGGTCTTTGTTGTCTGATAATACATATTAGCATACCAAAGTATGTACTATAAGATTGTGACACGTACTAGCAAGTGCACCATTTCCTGCCGGAACCGCGTTGAGTGGAGAAGCGAGCAATAGGGTAGCAACAACAAGTGTAAGTGATAGGCGCATCATTTTTGTGATAAAGTCAAATAGCTGTAGATAATGCTCGATGCTTCCGTAAAATGCCCATCTTATATACCAAGGACTTCATAGATGGGAATACAAAGGACACGAAACAAATTCATTGTACCTTTTATGATGGATTATGCATATGATTTGTGGTTTCTATAGAAATAGAAATATATTTCATTGTGTGTATACCCCTAGGCACACCACTACTGAAGATGTGCCCCTGTATAATGCGACTCCGGTCCGGATCCGGTATGCATATTATCTCGTTATCGATCCATGCTACAAAGCATCTCTGCGTGTCTCTCTATGTATGTTTTGCAAATGTTTAAAATTTGGTCCAGTCATAACTCCCGCAAATGTGTCTCTGCTTATTCCACAGTTTTTGTAGCTGGTTGAGTAACAGGATGAGCGGCCTTAACCTTAAAGTGGGCAGAATGTGATCATCAGATACGAAAGTTTGCGAATGACAGCATGATCGCCGTCTCTTTCTTCTTAGGTTTCTGCTTGCAGAGCATAGCATGCCAAAAGTCTCCTTCTCCTGCGTAAATTATCGAGTTGTGTGACGCTAGTCTCAGCCAATATGCTTTAAACTATGACTGAAGCAGCATGGCAAGAGTCACCGGACATTACTGTATATAATGCCAGATTCTTCGAAGCATTAAGTTTCATGTACACACATATGGATACATTATATACTATCTAATTGACAGGTTCGCCCGGATGCATATCGAACGAAGCTACCCCGTTTCTGTGACTGCATATTTCAAACAATACCACAACGTAATGGGATATCAGCTGTCGCACCTCAAGGTGGATAGCAGTGGATGACTGCCCCACGTTTGCCCTGGAAGCCCACAAAATGTTTGGATAGAAAAGGAAACAGTCTGCCGCGTGTGCGGTCAGACTGGTCCCCAGCGGGCCTACATAGTCTGGTCGCGGAGAAGAATTATTTGAGGCGGCGCTAAACGCAAAAGGAAAATTGCGTGAGAGAGAAAAGGGCTTGGGTTTTAGCCAATCAAAAACGAGAACGATTTCGCCATCGTCAAGGTATACGACTGGACCATGAACATACGAGAGGAATAAAAAGAGAATGCGGGGCTGCAGAAATGCATTTGTCCTCTTCTTTCTCAGCTTTCGCTTTGCTTTAAAGTGGTATCCATAACGACGCTTCGCTTTATTCAACACTTTTTGCCCTTGACAGAGTAAAAGCCACACTTGCCACTACTCCGAGCCCGGCCGGTCTGCTCTTCAAACGTCTTGCAGACCTGATAAGGCGGTGTGTACAGATGGAGGGAAACGGCACCTTTGGAAACGCTATGGTTTGCGATACGATGGAGACCGATGGTGTCTACACATAGTCGAAGGGTGGGAAAATACGCAAGTCATCAGCACAACGTCCAACATCAACTCAAGACCCCTGTCTCACGGAGAAACGGAGGGGCAACTCAGCGTCATACCATTAATGTAAGCGACCTCATTGGGCCGTAACACCGTCTGTTGGGTGACTACGAGCGGGTTGTTTTTGTTTTGGTCATCAGATAGAGGGGCTGCGTGGCCGACCGCCTCCGTGATATCGGACGAAGGAGCACCGGCATCGTCTGACGTCGAGGGCCACTCGAACTGTGTCTCCTGCAGCTCGCCATCCAATATTTTCATGATACAGTGCGAACCGGAATGATCATGAATTGGACTGAGCACAACAGAAATCGAAACAACGAGCATGAGACAAACAGCACAAACGAATAGCATCTTTTATATGCGAGGAAAGGACACAGCGAAACGAAAACAAGAAAGATAACCTACCTCTTTTGTCCCTTGGTCCAGGCGAGGATCATCAAGTTAAACTGTGAAAGAAGGGAGAGCAAAAGTCAGCATCACCATCACGACGACAACAAGCGAGGATACGACAGAGTCGATAAGGATTACGACGGTCGATAAAAGACGAAATGATGTACCTTCCCGTTACCATCATCGACGAGATTCCGGGTGTAAGCACGCGACTCATCAAAGATGGCATACTTGCTCCAGTCGGTCGCTTTGGAGTTATACTCTTCCATGAGAGCAATGATCTCACGATGGTCGATATGCTCCGAGTCCAGACCGCCGTCGGGACCCAAGATGGAGTGGATTTCAGACACAAGAGCGTCCAAGGTAAAAGGGATCTGGGGGAACTTGGAAGGTGACATGGTGGTGAAGGATTCTTAGAAAAGTAAAAGAGAAGTAAAAAAAGAAAAAGCGAGGTGGAAGAGGTGACACTTTCATCAATTTTATTGGTGGACCCGTCGGGCTTGATTGCGAGAAACCAACCGAAGACAGGCTCGTTATGACTTTCTGCCCGTCTAGGCCAAATTTTTATGGTATAAATGTCATCACCGCTTTATGCAAACAAAGAATACTTCTCTTTTTCAGGCACTGCCAAAGGTACAGCGTTGCCGTCGATGATGGGTGTGTCTGGGTGTGTCGTGAGAAAGTTAAGGCACGCACCGTAGTTTTCCCGTGCTGCATAAATCACGTTACTCGCGCCTGAATGATATCAGCGGGAGAAATACACTTTGGCCAAAAAGCGAGAGATTGTATGTGTGCGTGTGTGCGGTGTCCGAATCCCCATCGTTTCCCTCACCCCAATCTCCCAGTTTTCCTTTATCTTTTTTCTCTTTTTTCATTAAAATGGTTGCTACCAAAAAACACACGTTTTACTGTTTCGACGTGCTGCTTGCCCATCTCGAAAAGAAGCCGGTACCTGAACCTGAGTTTGAGGATGCTGAATAGTACGCCGAGGAAACTCATGAAAGGGATGCATTGTTATCTAACGTCAAGTCAGCCCTTTATTCGTGACGTGGAACACTGGCAAAGGGCATCGAGAGCATCTGCGAGGATGTATCGGGAATTTCAACCCACTCCCACTGAAATACGGTCTGAAGAAATATGCATTGATCAGGTATAGGGGATTGATGATGTGTCCAAGAGAAGCTTACGTATTTCACACAAGTGCCTTACAGGATCGGCGTTTTGACCCTATCAGTCTACACGAAGTGCCGCGTCTGTCGGTTGGGGTATCGCTCTTGACGGATTTCGAACGAGTGCATGACTGCATGGACTGGACGATTGGACAGCATGGGATATGGATCGAGTTTCTTTTGAATGGGCAAAAGACAACCGCGACGTATCTTCCGGAAGTGATTCCTGAACAAGGCTGGAACAAGCGCGAGGCGCTCGAATCACTGCTCCACAAGGGCGGAGCACGTACTATCACGGACGCCTTGTTTGCCTCGATCCGCTTGACACGCTACCAGTCCTCCAAAGCGTATTGCACCCACGAGGAATACATTGACTATGCGCGTCACCGTCCTGCGCCGCGGGTGGAGTATGAGTGAAGACTCAAAAGAGAAAATAAATCATCGTCTTTAGTAACGCCTGAACCAAAGTGACTGAGCGGTGTCTATTACTTGTACTTTTGTTGCCTAATTCCCGCTCATTTCACACTCTCTTGAAATATGGACACAGACTACGAAAGTGTCCTGCTCGTCATTCGCGAATGCTTTGGTAAACCTGCTCCTCTTACTGCCTTCTTCTTCTCTTGACCCTCTGTCCGTTTTCGCTCAGTCTATCGGATACCCCCGCGAACAGCTGCGCGAGGCTACCGGTGAGTTTTTGCAATCGGAAATGCCATTGTAGACTCATGATGAGTGTTCCAGAGCAGCCGAATGGGGCGACTTGGGTAGTTCTTTCCTCTGGAAAGGTCGTCTGCGTGTGATTAGCAAAGGACAGACCTGCAAGGTTGTCTTGGAAGACAGCAACACCGGTGAGTCCAGTGCTTTATACGTTATTCTTAAATAGGCTCAGACTCCTTTCAGGTGAGCTTTTTGCCCTGTGCCCCTACGACCCCGCATCCAACTCGGTCGAGCCTGTTCTCGACTCGAGCCGCTATTTTGTCTTGAAGATCGAGCATGAAGGTAAACCTGACATATACGCCAAACTATATAACCCAACCTATTGTTTCTTTTTAAGGCCGCCATGCATTTATTGGCATGGGCTTCCAAGAACGAAGCGATGCATTTGATTTCAACGTGGCTCTGCAGGACTTTACAAAGTGAGTTGTGCATCTAAAAAATATAACAAAAGCACTGATCTCTCTCTCATGACAGACAAGTGAACGCTGAGAAAAAGGCAGCCGATCGCGCAGTACTCACCGAGACAGAGCCGAAGAAGGACTACAGTCTTAAAGAAGGACAAACAATCAGTATCAACATCGGCAATGTCGGTGCCAAGCGCGGTAATCGTCCCCGCCCTACTGCATCCTCCTCCTCCTCATCGTCGTCTGGCTCGCCCGGCCTTGTGCCTTTGATTCCCCCTCCGCCTTCGGCTGCTCAAGTGAGACAGCAACAGCAACAGCAGAACCAAAACCAAAATAATCTGTTTTGAATAATGTGTGTGTGATATAATATTAAAGAAAGAAAAAAGGATTACTTCTACAGACTATACGAGTGAAAGGAAACCTACAGAGACTAGAAATAGAGAGAATTGTGAGAACGACGGACAAAATTACGGGTTAGAGCTTACCAAGAGCCCGACCAAGCCAACGGCTAAGCCGGCCACGGTGGTCCAAGCAGCACGGGCATTCAAGGCAGCTGCGGACGGTTCACCAGACGCCTCCACGCCAGACATGGAGTTAGTGGGGTGGGATCCAGTAGAAGACGCGCCGCCAGAAGAGGAAGCGGCAGAAGAAGAGGCAGCGGGGGAAGAAGCGCCGAGGACAGGATGGTCCACGATCTGGATATTGAATTCTTTGGCGACGGCCTGGCTCTTGGCGACCACCCACTCGAGAAGTCCCCACTGGTTGGCACCACCCGGCGCGGCCGTGTTGGTGCCCGAGACACCTTGCCACAGATTCTGGGTGACCATATCCAAAGTCCAACCATAGTTGATGCCAGGCGACTGCTGCACAATGGAACGGTCCCACGCCAAGTCGGGCAGCAAGAACTCGTGGTAGGCCAGAACGCGGTTGGTCAGGGTATAGTTGTTGAACAAGACCTGAGTTGTGTTCTTGAGGTACGTCTCAAACTTGGTCTTTACGTTGGTATTCTCGAGGAGCTTGTTGATCATGACTGCGCCCGGGTAGCGTTGCGGGAATTGGGTGTAGGAGATGGAGACAAAGTCCTTGCCCTCAGGCACATCGAGGTTGACACCGAAGGTGGCATCATAGTCCTGGCCAAGATAGTACCATGTGTCGTTGTTGGTCGGGTCCTTGTACGCACCGTCGTTGGTCTGCTCCATCCAGTAGCCGTCCCAGGAACCCGTGAGGTATTCCATGACCATGAAGCGCAGAAAATGGTCAATGTCAAATGCGTTGGCCAAGGTTTGGAGCTGGCCATCGTCCTGGGTGTTTGTCTGGTTGAGGAGCTGAGAGATCGAGTTGAGAGCGCTGTAGTCCTCAGGGCTGGACGGGTTCGGAATCCAGGAGGAGTAGTCATCTGGGTTGGAAGAATACTGGAAGCTGGCTCCTGACGCACCGTCAAACAAGGGGCCCATCTGCTGCGGCGGCTTTCCGCCATAAAACATGGCGCGGATGTAAGAGTATTGAACCACGTCGTCGAGCATATTGAAGGTGCCAAAGCCTTCGCCATTGATGAAAAAGCGGATCATATTGGCCCGGTTCGAGTAGGTGCCCATCGCTTGGAGAATGTCAGCATAGAGCTTCTCGCGCAGCTGGGTCGGGTCTTCTTCCATGTGGCGAATCTTGATGTAGTTGCGGTTGCCGATATATTGACCATCGGGCAGAGACCACTGCCAGCTTTGTTTCGCATTGTTGTGCTTCTTGCCTGCACCGTGGATGCCGAATGTACAGTTCTAAGCAAAAGTGCATGCATGAATATTCACACTCGATATACAGATACTTGCTTTAGTGTTTATTCGACTTACATTAAACACTTGCACATCCTCAGATCCAATGAAAGTAAACTTGACGCTCAACGTAGAGGAAGGTACGTTTTTGACGAGATTGTCAACCTCGGTTGGATCGCCCGTAATGAAGACGGACGGGATATAGTTGATGTCCCACATGGACGGTTCAGCGCCACCGCGGGTCCAGGCCTGTCAATAGAATCGAGGTAAGCATTGACATAGATAGGGGCTCCAAGCAACTTACATTGTCTGAGATAGGCGATGGAAATTGTGGGATATTGGCATAGGTAACTTGCCGGTTATAAAAGTCGTTGCGGGTATTTGTTCGGCCGCTGTCCAGGGAACGATCAAACGATTCGGCCTGTCCATTGACGACGTACTGATGATGATAGAGAAAAGATACGCAAACATGTAAGTGACACATACGGTATCGTCAACAATGATCCATTGACGGAAGGTTGACAAACCTTGTATTTCCCATTATCCGGGAGATCGGCCTGCCCAGTAAAGTAAGGCACATCGGCGTCTTGTGCATTCAGCTTTGTTTGCTGTCCATTGATGGATACTTGGACGTCGGTGCCGTTCGGCGCAATGACACGGAAACCCACTGTCGCAGCCATTGCGAGCTGCTGACATGCAGCCAGGATGACCAAGGCTTTCTTCATCGCAAAGAACTGAAACGAAAGAGAGAAGGAAAGGGAAAGAGGAGAATGGTAAAGAAGAGGAAGAAAGGAAACGTGCGAAGGGAAACAAAAAAGTAAAGATTTATATATACCGTCAATTTCTCCCACCCCGCGTGCGGCACCTCAAGTACATAAAAAGATGGAGTGGAGCGAGCGTGTGTGCGCGCACACAGCGGCACACACGTCCCTGTCAGTGAGACAGCGGTTCCTAGAGAAGGGGATTTTGGGGGGTTTTTGAGGTCTATGCCTCTATTTCCTGCTGCTGATCTCTTTTGTGCGTTTAAGCGGGCACATCTTATTTGCCTAGCCCTGTTATTCCGGCCCTTCACGGATCATAAACCGCGTCTAACCTGTCCAGGAGTAAAGTTTTATACTTGCTGTGCGGTTTCTTGGCTAATGTGCAACCGCTTCAAGCCAATTTATTTTCGCCGACTTGACTTCTCTTTTCCTTTTTTTCCTTTCTGAAAGCCATTGTACTTGCGAAACCAAGCGATTTCCCGGTTTCAATTGGACGCCATTTTTGTCAACGTAATATTTTTTTTGCTGCAGCAAAAAAAAAAAAATAATAATAAAAAAAAAAACGCT
>VAFG01000127.1:43601-71181 GCA_013461545.1 Syncephalastrum contaminatum
TCCAAAATGGCTTCAACATGGGACAACCTCTTTTGAAATATATCTGAATCTCTTCTTCCCCTTGCTACTTCATTTCATTCATTTCTTTCACTTCCCCTACTTTCATTTACATCAACTATGATCGCCAACGGCATGTACGCCCTTTGCTTATATTTACTGTTAGCCATCACGACCCGCAGCGTTTTTGGACAAGTCGGTCCATCAATCAGCAACCCACCTTACAATGGCACTATCAAGGGTGGCGACACCGTGAAAATCGAGTATAGCTACGAGAACATGGGCACAGGCAACTACACAGTCGATATTGCGCTTTGGAATGATGCGTCTGCGACGCAGTTGATCCAGAACGTCACGACTGGCCAGGTCGTCGAAGGCGGCAACTCGACCGGCAGCCAGCTCAACTTTACCGAGGCAGCTACCTACGAGTGGCACGTTCCTGGCGACCTGACCATCAAAGAACAAGTCAATGGATCAGAGCAAGACGTTCAGGTCGACATTTTCTATCTGACCGTCACGACCAATATCAACACGGCCTTCTTTACTGATCTGTCCCTCCGCTCGCGCCCGATCATGCTCCACTTTAACGCAGGCGCCCTCAACCTGCCTTCCCACACCCTTCTCTTCCTTCTCCTCTCTGTGATCACCTACTGTCTAGTGTAATTTCCATAATACAGCATCTTCCTCTAGTTTACTTTAGTATTTATTAAAAAAAATAAGTTGTACGTGCCATGGGCGCCTTTGTTGTATCACAACGCGCATCAAGCTGTCGCATCTCTTCTTGGCATCATCTCGTGAATTCCAACACGATACATTTGAGGTAGGACAGATGACAGTGTCGTAAAAATAGTGGATCGACGAAGAAAAAAAGCATGTCGTTGCCAAACGTTACATGAGAAGAACACCGAGTATATATATTTATATATAGGTGGCACAGACAAACAAGAAGAGCAGCAGAGAGAAAGTCTGCATGTGTGTGTTACATGGCAGGATACAGACGAATGATAACTCTGTGGAGCCGCAAGATTCCATCGAATCCTCTACTCAAGACGGCAGCTGAAAATGTTGCCATCTGTGGCACATTGAGAACAGACCAATTAAAAATAAATGACTTATTTGACGAAATTATAGACAAGGCAGCCTTTTTTGGGCACGACCTTGTTTCACAGACGCACCCCACCTTGCCAATGTTGTGTTGAGCTTCTTATTCTTAGCCTTGCCTAAACATGGTTTAAACTGAGTGCTTGCTCATATCAGCGTTCTTGAAGAAACTGAGAGTGGACTACTAGCTTGTTTCTTATATCGAAAGTTGTCCAAGTCGATCCACCATGTAACTGAATGAAAACAAGCGTGACATTATTAATGTTTGGATATACCGTCTGCTTTGCATTTACATAAACACATAACTTCTGTCAAATGTTTACGAGGTGAAACATAAGGGTACGAAGAGAAAAACTCTATCTGCGATGCTGGCCTAAAAAAGACACGGGTAAACCCACAAGGTGTCCACAAAGCATAAGTGCCTATGAGCTTAAATGGTAAATAGGTACGTATACATATTACAAGGATGGATACGGATATATAGAGATAGGAGTTGGGGAGAAGAGCCAAGTAGCCATCGCCGCGAGAATGCACTTATTGCCGCGTATCGATACTGCTAGAAGGATGTTCCTGCCCGTTGCGCAGACCCCCACGGACATCATACCGGGAACGTTGGATGATCAGCCTGTACCGAGTCTCTTTTCCAAAAAGTCGATCATACGCGTAGAGTCCTTTTCGATATGCTGACAATTATATTCTTGAGGAGGACATGGCTCTTATTATTCTCGAAATGCTGTTCGTTCCGTAAAGGGGCGCCGTAAAGAGTATGACGTTAGATATTTTTCGTTTAGTTTCTACTATTTTTGATGCATGTGTATAAGAGAACAGGCAATAGCGAAGTGTAGTATACCCGCGCGGTCGCCGAGGTCCGCAGATTGATCCGACTCCACTGTGTGGTTCTCTGACCTTTCATACGACCACATATATTTCGTGATAAAGTAGGGCGTTATCTCCTTTTCTTGTGCCTTTCATACGCTAACCTCATGGACCTCGCCGTTCTTTTATCACCGCAAGACGCGCTGGTTTACTAACTCTTTTGAGGTTCTAAAACAAAAGACAAGGACAAGGTTCTGGGTAGTATTGAGCTCATAGTGCCATGCAAGCTCGCGCAAGCGCAGCACCTGGGTCCATCATGAACGGCATGCAAATGGCGAGACGCATCGTACAGATTGAGCATTCAGTTAATATATGAGTATGGGAAAGGCTAGGTTGCCGCCAATTATGGCAGGCTGAACTAATGTATCATATCGTTGGTGAACATTAGTTGTGTTCTTTAAACAATGAGCTCTCATACATATATTTAGCTCAACTGTTTCTAGAAGCGAGAAAGCGATAGATAAACTACAGAAGAAGGAGCAGATATATCTTGGAAATAGTATTATAAAGAATGGAAGCACGCTTTTCTGATAAAGAAAAAGTAAGGTTCTAAGGATATTGTTCGAAAGGCGTTAGAGAGCAGATGCTGCTGCTGGGAAATGGCACAGCGTTCACAAGAGCTCAGGTATGGACCGAACAATAGCAAATATGAACGACTGTCAACTCCCAAGTCTTGAATGGGGTGCCACTTATCATAAAGAAGATACTTTTGCTTACTTGGATGAGGCAAGAGTCCACAGGGAAGGTCATGTCATGTTTAAACGATGACGAAGGTCCGGATGGTTTGGTGTCATTTGATGGATATCTGAGTGCTCTTCGATGATGATGTACATCCAAGGTAATAAAGGTCATTTATATCGTATACAAGTGTAGCAATTACTTGTTCAACAAATATGCTGTATGCGTAGTTCGTCTATATTAGGTAGTACACTATATCAGTTGGTAGTTCACGGAGAATCAGAGGTGAGTGTCTCGCCGAGCTTCAGCACAACAAAGTCGTCAGACTGATGGCCACGCTTCTCCAAGGAGGCCTTGAGACGCTTGGGAGGCTCATCCACAGGCTCGTCAGTGAGCACCCACGTACCCCAGTGAATACCGACCTGTCAATTCAAACCATTAATAAACAATAGCTCATCCAATGGATGCAATTATGCTTACCGATTTCTTGCTCTTGACATCCTCATGCACACGCACGGCATCCTCGGGCGAACAATGGATGGTGGACATGAACCAGCGTGGAGAATACGCGCCAATAGGAATTAGGGACACATCAAAGGGTCCAATTTTGTCACCGATCTCTGTAGTTCATATTGAGACACAGTGATCCACGCTGTGTATTTGTATTTACCTTTAAACGCGGGACAATGGGGCAGCGTATCGAGATAAGCTTCATCAAAGCGCTGCTCGGGCGTCACGGTCGCCGCCACGGCGCGATACCCGGTATCACCCCCAAAGAAGATCTTGCCCTTGGATTCGCCTTCTACGACACTCTCGACACACCATGAGGCCCAGAGCGTCTTATTGCGGTCAAAGAGCCCACGGCCCGAGAAATGTTGGCAAGGTGTGCAAGTCAGTTTCAGATGGCCCTGAGCGTTTTGGATCGTAAGCTCGGACGCGTCCCACCAGTCGAGCTCGACGACACGCGAATGGTCAATATCGAACCAGGCCTTGTTGCCGAGGGGCACATAGAATTTAGCGTTCGGATGCAGTTCGGCAAGCTTTTTGATCGAGTGCGAGTCCATGTGATCATAGCTATCTTATATAAGATTCGTGATCTAGCGCATAGCTGCTTGGACTTACTGGTTATGGGAAATGACGATACAATCTACTTGAGGCAGGTCCTCGATTTGGCAGGGCGGGTCGGTATATCGTTTGGGACCCGCAAACGACAGAGGAGAACATCTAAGGCGGTAAATAAGCAACAGTAGGTGTATAACAAGGATCCTTTTTTTTTTTACCTATCCGAGAAGACGGGGTCAAAAAGGACATTATACCCGTTCAATTGGACAAGGACGCACGCACTGCAAAAAGTAAAAAATCATGTTAATTTGAGAAAAAAAGATTTTCTTGTGACTTACTGGCCCAGCCAAGTAGTGAGGATGGTGTTGTCACCCGCTGTCTTGGGGTTGCGAAGGAGTTCCTGGTTGAGGGTGACTTTCTCAGGCTTTTGGTGTTGTTGAATGCCCTTTTCAGTCTTGCCGAGCTTGATCTCCCGAAGCATTTGCAATGTCTCCCATATGCCATTAGCGGCAGCGGAAGGCCAAGGATTCTCTACATTGCGCTATTGGCTCTGACAACTTTAAAAAAATATATAACTTACTGAAGCCCGAACCCGTGTGGTGCTCTTTTCCTTGGGCCATGACAGGTAAGCTCTTGTTTTTGTAGAAGTGGTAAGCAAGGAAAGTGCCCGAACCCGCGAGGGCTATTCTATGTGGCACAAGGAATCGACGAAGCATGTATCCTTAAGAACCTTCTCTCAATCCGTGCCTCTTTATGTGTACAAATAGGACACAAATAGTAACGAACGCGCGTCCTGAAATTGACTTTTTGGATATCATTCACTCGGAGATCGGTGGTACTTTCGTCCCGGTTGCACACACATCGCAGTGATTGTAGCCAAGGAAAGAAACATATATATTGTGTTTTTTTTTCATGAAAGAATGAAAAAATGTATTTACTAAATAAAAAAAACAGGGATGAACTATACATTACGGCGGAAGAGTGGGTGGTGCGTGAATCGCTAACTAAAAAGAAAGAAAGAGATGTGCGTGTGTTGCAAGATGCAAGAAAATGAAGTACGAGGAGAATGACATGTGATTTTAGGTTGTGGTCGTGGAAGGGAGAATCTGGGATATCGTTATTTTGAGGTGTGGGTGTGGTGGTAGTAATTCTTTTTTGTTTTACAACTCGACGTGCTTGGAGGGAACGGTAGGAATAGTACCCAAGATCTGCAGAATATCAGCATCCGTCACGGTCTTCTTTTGGTCGCACAGGGCCTTGAAGTCGACAAACGCCTTCTGGAAAGCCTCCTCGTTGATGGCATCGTAGCCGAGCTCCTTGCAACGCTCACGGAAGGCGTTACGGCCCGAATGCTTACCAAGGACGAGGGCAATATCGGTGACGCCGACGGTCTCGGCACTGATGATCTCATAGGTCTGGCGGTTCTTGAGGATACCATCCTGATGAATACCGGACTCGTGCAAGAAGGCGTTGCGGCCGACGATGGCCTTGTTAGGCTGAACCATCATGCCCGACAACTCAGAAACCATGACGGAGGTGGGGTAGATGAGCTGGGTGGTAATGGTGTGGCGGACGGGGAAGGCGTTGGGGTGGGTGTGTACTGCCATGACAACCTCTTCCATAGCGGTATTGCCAGCGCGCTCACCGATACCGTTGATCGTGACCTCGACCTGGCGGGCACCGTTGCGGATACCGGCGATGGTGTTGGCGGTAGCCAGACCCAAGTCGTTGTGGCAGTGGGTCGAGAAAATGACCTTGTCTGCGCCGGGGGTGTTCTCCATCAAATACTTGATCAGCGAACCGTACTCCTCAGGCATGTTGTAGCCGACCGTATCGGGAATGTTGAGAGTGGTCGCACCGGCTTCAATGACCTTGCCCAAGACATGGCAGAGGAACTCAGGATCGGAGCGGCTCGCGTCCTCGGGCGAAAACTCAACCTCATCGACGAGCGACCGGGCCAACTTGACAGCCTCGACTGAGCGACGCACACATTCGTCGCGGTCGATCTTCAACTTGTACTTCAGATGCAGGTCGGACGTGGCCAGGAAGGTGTGGATACGGCGGCGGGGCGCGGGCTGCAGGGCCTCAGCGGCGCGTTTGATATCGTTGGGCGTAGCACGCGCAAGGCCGCAGATCGTCTATCAAAGAAATAGGATTAATATCCCGGCCAACCCCAAAATTTCAATTGCTTACCATAGGCTCACCCAGATGCTCACGACCCTCCATGAGGTTACCGGCCTCGCGAGCGATCTTTTGCACAGCCTCGAAATCGCCCACGGAGGCAATGGGGAAACCAGCCTCAAGGACGTCGACGCCCAAGCGAGCCAGCTGCTTGGCGATTTCAATCTTTTCCTCCGTGTTCAGAGATACACCAGGCGACTGTACGTGGACGATAAAAATGTCAGAATAAGGAAAAAATCAGATCTTCTATAAATATTACCTGTTCGCCGTCGCGCAAGGTGGTGTCAAAGATGATCAGCTTGTCCTTTTGGTCGTTTCCGTTAGCAGCAGCAGCAATAGCCATGGCAGAAGAGTCGTTGAAAAAAAGAGAAGGGGTTAAAGTGAAAAGAGGAAGAAAGTAAAAATGATGTCGCTCAGTGGTGTCGTTTTATAAGCTTGTCTTGCCATGAATTTCAACGACCAATCACGGTGGAGCGATCAGACATAGACAGTGTGATTCATTCGAAATTGATTGGCTCTCGTTTTCAGTCCAGGGCTCTCTACCCCTCCTTCGCTCAAAACTTTCACCGAATTACATAACATCTGCTTTCTATATTTTTACTGGCTCACTTGTCTACTATCAAGTATGAGTAACACATTCACCTGTATTTTTTAAGCTCGACTATTTTTGTCCATTGCTAGTGATGAGATACACAGCTTATACCTATGTATCCGTGCAGCAGAATGATAGATCTTCTATAAATGCTACTTTATCTTTCCCTTTTTATCTTTTGGAAACTTTTGAGTATGTCTTCATTGAAACATTGCAGAAGCATGGTATGATACGCGTTTGATTTTATCCAAAGGACTTCCTTATTGAAAACGTGTTATTTTTGAAAATAGCTCTACGTGAACATGGCATACACGGGACAAATAAGGTCAGGAATGACAAGCGCTGATATAATAAGGGAACGGTAAAGGCGGTGTGTTGGTTTCATAAGAGCATCTCAAAAGCAGAACAGACTTTATTAAATGAGAAGACTTGAGTTGTGAGAGTCATATTTATTAAAGCTTCTGCATGTGTTGGTGATAATACGAATGAAAGAAGGCATGAAGACAAGAGAGAGAGGTCGGAGTGTTAAAATCCGTTGGCTGTGAGCTCAGGAGCGGGGGCAGCAGCGAAAGTGCTCGTTTGGGCGTGTGGGCTGTGAATCTTCCTCTTTTCCATTATCCAACATGGGTAAGCCATCCATCCATCCATCCCCACCATGACACTCTCTCACACTGTCATCATCAAATAGGTATCAGCCGTGATTCGAGGCACAAGAAAGCGTAAGCAACCCCATCCAAATAACAACCCCCGAGTCGAGACGACACACCATTACGCCTCTCCTTAATGCATGTTCGTAATGTTGATCAAAACTTTTTATGAAATAGGCCCTCTGGTGCTCGCCGCGTTCAGTACCGTAAGAAGAGAAAGTAAGCTTCTTGCAAAGAGACGAAAGATTGAAGAGCAATTCATTGACAAGAAAATTGTTAATTTTCCAGGTTCGAGATGGGCCGTCCCGCTGCCAACACCAAGCTCGGTGGTAAGCGCATTCACTTGGTCCGTGTCCGCGGTGGCAACTACAAGCACCGTGCTCTGCGTCTCGAGGGCGGTAACTTTGCCTGGGGCTCTGAGGGCCAGTCTCGCAAGACTCGTGTCCTGACCGTCGTTTACAACGCTTCCAACAACGAGCTGGTCCGTACCAACACTCTCGTCAAGGGCGCCATTATCCAGATTGATGCTACGCCCTTCCGCCAGTGGTACGAGTCCCACTATGCCCTTCCCCTCGGCAAGAAGAAGCTCGCCGATGCCAAGGCTGAGGAGGTCTCCAACATTGCCGACAAGTCCAAGCGCGTCCAGAAGAAGATCGAGGCCCGCCGTGCCAACGGTCAGGTCGACCCTCTTCTCGATGACCAGTTCGCTGCCGGTCGTCTGTACGCCAAGGTCGCTTCCCGCCCTGGTCAGTCTGGTCGCTGCGACGGCTACATCCTCGAGGGCAAGGAGCTTGAGTTCTACCTCAAGAAGATCAAGGTAATTTTTTTTCTATTTTGCTTTTTGCATTGGCCGTGGCTTGACTTGATTCTAACTTATTTTCTGTCTCTAGTCCCGCAAGTAAACTTTCTTTTAACTTGTACCTGTCTCGAGAGCGAAATAAAAGCTGCTTCGGATAAAAATCATCACAAAGGACAATAGCGTGAGAGTGATATCGTATATATATATTTTATGGTTTATGATTGTATGAGCTGGAGGATGAATGCCTCGCGCCTCTGCTGAGCCAAAGGCGGATTCCGTTCCTTGTAGTCTAATGGTGGCCGCAGCAGAACAGTAAAAAGCTCGGCGATCTTTGCCCGTCGCTCTTCGCGGCACGCAGCTGGGCAATATTCCATTGCACAACTGAGGAAGCTGACAATATAAAGAAGGACGTTCAGGTGGATGTATGGCATTTTTTCCTTGAACTAAAGAAATTTGTGTATGTCAGGTCGTAATTTATGAATTTGCTCTAATGTTCTTCTTTTTTTTACCTGGTTCATGGCTTCCTGGGACTCAGCGGCCATCAACGCATGCTTGTAAAGATGCGACGGGACGACCGATTCGGGCAGACACTCGAGGAACGCAACTAGGACATCGACCATGGAATTGGCACCCACCGCTTGCTCTTCGTCCGTATCCGAGCCGAGTAGGACGCCGCTGTCAAAGGGCTCGCCTTTGTCGAGACACCGCCGTACATATTCGGTGATGGCACGATCGCCGTGGTCGAGAAACAAGGTTTCCTGTCATATCAAAACGCACAGATCAGTCAAGAGTAACATTCGTCTCCCTTTACTCTTACGATGCACAGCATGCTCTTGTTCCACAAGAAATTCAAAATCTGCCAGAGCTCTTTGGGGAGCATGGCCTGCTGGGCGGTACGTTCCATTTCAGGGCTCTCCGAGTGGCGCTCCTTCTTCTTTTTCTTGTTGCCCACCGTCTCCGACACTGGAAGCGGCATCAACGCGAGGCTTTCGAGGCGCACTCCAAAGCAGGTGGGCTGGTATTGACCAGAGATGACGATAAAGAAATCTTTGCCGTTTTCGAGCCTCAAGACAAGAATATTGTCAATTTGCTCGACGCCCTCGTTGAAAGGTGTCGAGATGGTCGGATCAATCAAGATCTCAAAGTGAATGACGACTTGCTCGCCTGGGCCAATTAGACCCGACATGGGGTGGACGTGCAGCCAAGACGGGCACACCTGGGTTTCGTCAATCTTGGGGATAAACCGGAACGGTGCCAGCACCTGTCCGGTGTTCTCGAGGACAAGTGTCTTTTCCTTGTACTCCATAAAGTGGACCGTGTCGAACTCGACAAACGAGGATGAGAGCTGGCCCTTGGTCGTCTCGTCTTTGGATTCCTTGAGCTGCTGCTCGATTGCATCGCGCGTTGCTTTTTGCTTTCTACTGTCGATTTTGCGTATCTATGAAGAGGGATGAGCTCAGGGTAGTCAGCAATGCGCTTTTACTTACTCTGGTTTGCATGAGTGCCTGGACGGGCTTGTGATCGCTGAGCATCATATCCATGCAGTTGCCATACGAGATCAACTGAAGTGATTTCGGCTCGTCCTGGGTCCGATCCTTTTTCCACAGGATACGATCCGTCCATGCCGGTGCTCTTCTCTTTTCACTACACACGCATGTTATGAAAATATATTACTCAACTGGCTTGAGTACTTACCTCGTGTCATAATCGTTCGTGCCTGCGTCGAATTTGTATGTCGGCTGGAAATCGATCTTGCCCTCCTCAAACATGGGAAATGTCCGTCCAGCTTCACGTTCGATCATAAGCTATGGTATGGATGAGAATCGTCGAGCAAATCCTTTAAGCTCGTATTACCTGATCGTATTCATATAAATAGTCCATTTCTCCTTGCATAATGCGCGACTTAATCTCAGCTTCGCCGAGATTGATGCGGTAGTTGAGATCGCCTAGCCAGACAAGATAGCTATGAAGGAAAAAGCGATAAGCGAATTTCTCCTGCTTTCCCTCTCTTTACTTACTCGGTATGAAAGACAGAGGCGGTCTGGGACCAGTCGCGAACGACGTCCTGCATCTCGAGGTAGGACACGCCTTCATCACCACCGTCATTCCAGGCATGGGCCACATAGGCTGTGAGAGGATCTGCGCGATGTGGGAAGGTGAGGCGTTTGCAGATCTCTGTAAAGTCTTGGTTGCGTCGATCCACTTGGTTATTGAAGGCCGCCAGATGGCTTGTCAGAAAACAAAAGTAACTGTCATGGAAACGCAGGCGTACACCTGCACCGCCTTTGTTGCCCTTGAAACAGATATCAGCGTCCTGACATAATACCCGGGAATGCACTTACAATCATGTTCATCAATCCTACGCCCACATAATTTGTATCCACCTCGGATATAAACCCACGATGGGTTCCTTTAGCCACCACAATCACAAGAATTGTCACCATTTGCTGGGCAGCAACCTAGTCAAATAGATCAGCATTATGTACATAAACCATCCCTATTCTACCTTGTAATAGCTCTTGCCCGTTTGAGCTAAAATGTCAAGAATGGTTTTGACCCAGAGTTCCTCCTTTGCTGGGTCATAGCGTACATAGGCGTCCTTAGCGTTTTCCATTTCTTGCAAGCTATAAAAATATGGCAATCAGATTACCCATCCATAACCTTTTCCGTATCTTACCCAATGACATAGAAATCAGGGTCAAACGGTGGATCCACCTTTTCAGTCTCGCCCAGCAGCCACGTTTTGAGGGATGCATCCGGAAGAGCACCATGCATGTTATAAGTTCCCGCAAAAATGCTGAAACACAATAAGTAACTCCATCCTCAGACAGGCACCTATAAGCTTACTTGGCTGTGTCCCAGTTCACGAATTCATCTTGGCGTTTCCGCAGTTGGGCATGCACCCAGTGATCCTTGGTAGGGTTTGGACGCGACGAGGGCAAAAGACTACGAGTGGTAGCTTGTCGGCGCAGTTTGACAAAGGCGGCGGAATCGGCGCGTTGGAGAGGCAAAACGTACGGGATGGCGCTCGTGTCGCGTTTGGGCATCGTCTTTGTGCGGGAGACCTTACGATCGGGTGCTAGGATCTATGAGCATATGTGTTGGCTCTACAGTGCATCCCATCACTTACAGCCAAACGCATTGGTGTACGGCTTGACCCATGCATAGCTACCCATATCGGAGTGGAGGTTTTCTTGCTCTTTCAAAGGTGTGTGCGTGAGAAACCGGTGATGCGTTTGTAGGGAGTGACTTACGCGCATGATTCGCATGTTCTCGGAGCGCGTCAATTGTCTTTAGCATGGCATCCTCCGATAAAAATGTGACGCCCATTGTCGTGTCATCCCCACCGAGCACTTTGCCAAAAAACTTGACGAGGAAGGAGGATGCATTGGGGTTCAGGCTCGGCGATTGTGCTAGTGCGAGGATATGTTAGGTGCGGGAATAATAAAAATCGCGATCGTACCTAGCGTATATTTGAAGTTGATATCGATTGGTACCGCTTTTAAAACGAGGGGAGGCATGGTTTTTTGCTGAGGTTGCCATAAGAGGAGGCTAAATAAGTAAAGAAATAAGCTTGATGCAAGTCTCATTTTTTTTTATAAATTAATACTGATAATGATAATAATGTTACCATGCTTCCTTTTGGTGACTCACAACCGCGAGACCCAGCAGCTCATCGTCTTTGACCTGTTTGGATTCACCTTCGAGGGAGCATAATCTGACCTGAGCACAGTACATAATGTTAAGGCTGACATTCGAGGATATTCGTGAGCATATATAATTTTAGAGGTGTCATATTTAAAAAGGATATAGTATGAATGGCGTCGTTTGCAGAAACAATAGACTTCAGAATGGACGTATAATTGAGTTGTTGTTGTGGAATTGGACTTGAGGTGGAATGAGGGCTCGAATTGGTTGGTTTCCCCATCGTGTAAGGCCTTCAACCCGGACAAGAGTATTGCTGCTTTGAAGAGAGAAATTTGGTTGGCCGCTCTTTACTTCTTCGTGTATCGTTTGCTAAATTTAGAAAGGCCCGTGTACAGTATAAATAAATGGATGCACTTCTCTATTATTTTATATTTTTTGCCTATTGCCACTTAGTTGTGAATTTCCCGAATTGGCGGTACTCTTCTCTTTTTGAATAAGGTTCTATGGCATTCGGCCTGGTATAGACAGCATTCAACGGACCCGACTCTGCTACTACCTGCGATGCAGAAAGACAGACGATAGCCACAGACAGATCTCGCGTATATATCGCAATCCCAACAAAGTTATGTCTGTATGAGAGGATACGTTTTCTATATCTGGTAGGCAGCTACGACGAAGGAAGGGGGATTGAAGCTGTACTAACTATGGTTACATAGTTTAGAGCAGAAGATTACGCAACGGGAGGTCTCTGACTGAGCACTACGGGAACACGGTATGTAGAGCAATCGGACGGCGTACGATTTTTACTTTATGCCATAAGCTTCACGGTGCAGCTTCAGATAGCGTTTACTTTTCTATTACGTATGGGATATTAAATGAGGGGCGAAATAAAGAAGCTGCTGAAGAAAAATACAGCCCGGATCCATGGCTTGCACATGTCATCGGCGTCCTCTTATATAGAGCCATGGCAACCGACTCTGAGGGCGGTCGTACTCATGGTACACATGTCGTAAGAAGTGTGTGTAAGACATATTCTATTCGAATTATTTATCCCTGAACATATCTTACCGCCATTTTCACAACGAAACCAAACCACTACGGGCAAAAGGATTATTAAATGCATATGGTGTACTTGATTGGGTCTAGGCCGATATGAGAAAATATATATCGAAAAAGATCACCCTGAAGGTCATCTTCATATAGCGGTGGCAGTGAATTCTTGTCTATCGGTCACTGTGTCCCGTATCAAAGCCCTGCATATGTTCGCAAACACACTTAGCTACCAGCTGTCCATAAAGCGAGTTCACTATGATTCCCATTGGCATAGTTCAGTTTTCAGCTGTGCGATTGTTTACTTCCATTTCATATAACCATACTTTTATCTCGGACAACAATTTTTAAAATATGATAACTTTTCTGTACTACTCCTTTTCAAAACTTCTACAGCCTCGTTGGCCCTTCATTGGGTCGACAGAACAGTTACATTTCTTCATAATATGTAGAAGTCTGTTGGTTGAGTTTATTACATAGATACATTATTGGGAAGAAAGGGGCTGGTGGTAGTGAAGGACAGCTTCTTCAATCTTTTTGAAGAACCAGTCTCGGGTCTGCTTGTCAGAGATGACAAGGAAAGGTTCCCAGCTCATGCTTCTAAGATAAATGGCAATACCCGTGGGTTCACATTTGATTGTCTGAATTTCCGTAAAGGGTTCTTGCCACTCGACAGCTAGACGCCTGGTACGGATAAGCAAAATGCGGTTGGACGTGAGCATCGCGACGCGCTCGTTGTTTTGCTGAATGAGACAGTGGGCAATGTACTGGTCATTAAAGTACTTTCCACCCTCGACGTCCTTGAGCCAGTTCTGTCCCTGCGCTTCTATGACCGAGTAAGGCCGAAGGATCCCGTCGCGGTCGATAAACCGAGGGAATCGAATCCGCTCAATATCGTTCGTGTCGGTGGGCGTTGCCGAATTGCGAATACCTTCGGTGACGTTGGAGGCAAGATCAAACACGCCTACGACTGGTTTCGTCACGGCGCCGACGAGACCCTTGCCCATGCCGGTAAAGAAACCGCCCACGCCTTCCTTGCTTGCTCCTTCAATCGGACGCGTCACAAGACCGGACATGCCGCTCGCCAGACCACTAGCAAAGTAGTTGGCGCCTTGCGTGATACCGCCGAGGGCGTGGCGTGGTCGATTCCGTGCCATATTCATCCGTCGCCTGTCTTGGTATTGCCGGTCCATCGTAGCTGCTGACAATCCCTTGCCGATACTGCCGGTGAACTTTGTAAAACTGTCTGTCACGCCAAAAACGCTCTTTCGAAGGAATCCACTGAAACCCTGTAGAACATGTTTTCTACCTTAGCACATATTTTCAATGCACGATGCAATCTATTACTTACGCGTGCTATGCCGATACCCAAATCCTGCGGCCGGTCACTCATAATAAATCCTTGCCATGGCTCGTAAAACAGCTCAGCAACGCCAGAGCTCAGGTTATTGAAGAGTCCAACTATTTTTATAAGCATCAGTAACTCCCCTTCGTTTGTCCAATATCATTTCATCCTTACCTGGGTTACCCAAAAAGTCGGCCGACCCAAGCATGCGGTGTAGCTGGTACACAAACTGGTCGCTGTAATGTAAGAATATCCGCTGCGCCAGATCAGGTCCACTCGCGCGCAGGTTTTCCACCGCTAATGCATTAAACCGAAGTGGTGCAGCCTAAACAAAAGCCATACAGGATTGGTCATCATTGTGTCCCGTTCCCCCGATTTTTTTTTCTCAGCTCTCACTTACATTAATATTGCCAATGGCCATGGTTAGGACATTGATGAAAAACATCATCGCTGAGCCTCCTTGCGGTCTGTTGTATATGGTGAATACCCCTTATTGCTCCATTTACGGTCTATTTCCTTACCTTTCGTCAATGATGTTCATTTGATCGGTGCGAAGGAAGGAGAGATCAAATCCGATGGGCTGGATATTTAACATCTCAAAGTACAGTTGCGCGGTATCGCCTTGAACCGAAACATCAGGGATTTCGGTCGTTAGCTCCCACACCTTGCCGTCGTCAACGGGTGTGTTCCAGCCTTCCACGTCCAAGTGTGTAAAATCGAGGATTGCATAGATGAATTCCTCGTCCATCTCGATACTAATCTCTTGCAAAAGAATCGAAAAATATTTGAAATACAAGACGCCATGGGCTAAACAGAATATCCATCAATAAAGCAAACTCGTTGTCAAACTTGGAACTTACAGTCATCCTTGACGCGATCCAAACCGACCTGGAAAGTGGGAAGAATTTCTTGATTCGTTTCCTTGGTTACGTTCGTGGGATACAACAAAATGGGGAACATGGTGCCGTAGAGCTGGTTATCAATCTGTACCCATTTGATAATCCAGCGAAGCGACTGATACATGTTGGAATCGGTCAATTTGAGCTCGGTGCCGCGGAAGGTGATGTATGCGATTTCCTATAGCTGAGTGAGCAATTGCGGATTGAGCAGCGCCTGTCTTCGGGGCTCACCTGCAAGTGTTTGTTCACCATCGATACACCGATTTGGGCCAGACGAAGCTCAACCACGAAGTTGATGATAGGTCGCACATCGATGGTCTCGAACCCTTCGCGCACAGCCGTTTCGCGTGACGTGGCAGACGACATGGAAGCCGATGAATCCGATGAGAGCGGTCTAAAATAACTCTGCGACTGGTTGTAGGGTGTCAGGTACACAATCTGCATCTCTTTGCTCGTCTTGACGTCGATAGCTGTAATCACCGGCCGACCATCCCGTCCCTATGTGCATCCTCATGATCAGCCAAACTCCTCATGAAGTGAACATCCAAGCTTACTTGATGACGGAAGGGAAGTTGACTGCCAATTTCTTGGAGGTTGATACTTCGTTCTCGGCCGTAGGAGTTCAGAATGAGCTTTTTCTCCTTGAGCGCCGGCATATCCCATGAATACGAGACAGTCTGATGCGCCGGAAGCTTGTACCGCTTTGTGCGATGGCGCATCATACGATCATCTGTAAAGTCATCGCGCAGTACAACGGGGTCCTAGAAAGAAGCGTGGGTGGTTCAATCAAACGTTCTGGTGCCTGTGCAATTTTTGTCCTCGTACCGCCTGATAAAAGGTGATATCCTCATTGGTCTGATTGACGAGTTTGTACGGCCAAGCGTCATCGCGTTCCTTGCTGAGAATGATGAAGACCGTCGCATCTTCGAGGATGGTGGTCACACGCATCAAAAATGCCGTCGCACCTTCTGCGTTCTCAAGGCGTACATGCACAACACCAATATCCTGCAAATTGAACGGAGCAGACCTGACAGACGGGTGTCAGCTTATAATTACGTATTGTGCGATTGAATGCACGTACCATGTGTTGTTGATTCCTGGCAGTTTGATCGTGAGCTGCTTTTCAGCATTGCGGCGCAGCTGATAGAGAGGTGTCCTCTGATGAGGATCCAGCAGCTGGTCGTGTCTCGATTCCGGTTCGCGATAACGGATGGCTTCATCCATCTTGTTACTCAATACGAATCGGGGTGTAATGGTCACGATCTTGGTCACCTTGTATTTGCCTTGACCCTCCTTGATGCTGATACCTAGATGGGCTTCGTCTTGACCACTCGGTCTTCCAAGGACCACGTCCTGCACGCTACCGACCGCTTCAAAACTGAGAGGCTGACTCCATTCAGATCCATTTACTTGGATCAGAGACCGGTTGCGGTTATCCAGTTTGGGATATGAGTACATGAATGGCTCAGACTATAGAACATAAAGAGATGAGTAAGGATGGCTTATGAGACCTTTTTTCCCCTACCTTATCGCTGGCACGGCACACGGACAAGTTTGTATTGTTGTTGAACATGGCATTCTGCCACGCCGGTCGTGCTTTGAATGCAATGGTCTGACCTGTCTTGTTCATAATTACATATGGACAGTAGATGCTGTATTTCTTCGCACCGCCCGAGTCCGGAATATCACTATTTAACAATATCAGCTGCTTGTGAAGTAAACGCACAGCTTTGATCTTACATGGTGTTGATTTTCAGCGTTAGCTTGACGTTATTTCGATTCACCAGTTGAAGCGAGTCGTCCGTGTTGAGATCATCGGTACCACGTGTGCTGATGATGGCGAACTCGCTGCTGCTATATTCTGTAATACTTTTTTTTAGACCAAGGTATATTTATATCCAAAGGACCTACCTGTGTTCGGCATATGCATATTGAACAGCAACAAATGACCGTTTTCAATGACATGCAGCGGCGTTGTACCACCTTTACGCAGGAAGGAGCTGAAATCTTGACCGGCCGTCTTGTCGATAATGCGAAAGTTGAAATCAAAGGGCAGCAAGTTCTCAATCTCAACAGGTGCGCTCAGCCGGACGGCCATACATGGATAAACACCAAAGAGAGGGTTCTTCTTGTCCATGCGTGGATTGAGCTGGAAGATGAAGGGCGGCATATCGCCATCCTGCGGCTGACATTTCACAACACGCGTCGCGTTCCGCGCAAGGTCCCGCCAATACAAGACTTGATCTGTCCAGCGGTAGCCAAAGCCAGCGTCGGGCCGCACCACGAACCGGTTGAGGTAGGCCTGCTCGATCGGCAATGCAAAGTCGTCGCCCGGCGCCACCTTGTTTTCTTGCACGAGGCGGCCAGAGCCATCCAAAAGACCGACATCGATCGGGAGCAGCGTGCGATTTTCGACCATCATGGCGGATCGGATCGTGACCACCTTGAGATTGTCGATGAGCTTGATATCAAAGACGATGTGGTGCTGAATCTCTTCTATCCGCGGACGCAGGCTGTACATGTGCTCCCCTTGCGAGTCGACTGGAATGTTGCGCAGGCTCTCCCAGAGCGCTCCTTCGAGCTGGATGCTCAGCATGTTATTGCCCGTTTTCGTCGTTGTCTGTTGTTATGGCATGAGTCACCGTTGGGGCCAAATTTGGACTTTTTCATTACCTCACGACGTTCACGCCAGTCCTCAAACCACCAAGGCATATCGGCCCCGTTGTCCAAGGTTTTGATAACGGTTTCGGTCGGGTTAGTGCCCTTGCTTGCGTTCCAAAGATGGATGGTGTACCCCGTCCAGTTACGGATCTTGTAAGGTGCGACCGCACCCCGCTCACCGCTGTAGACAAGCTCTTTTTGCTTATCTAAAAGCTGCGCGGTTGCGACCGCACTTTCCATGAAAGTGTGAGTCACGTTCACGTTCAGGTCCGAGCTCGAGAGCAGCTTGACATGGAGAGGCTCTTGTTTTTGCATGCTCCGTTTCGACAGACGCAGCTTGAACTTCCATGGCTCAACGAGCGGTTCCCAGTGCGAGTTCTTGATGTTGAAATAATTGATAAAGGTCGAGAAGCCGACATCGACCGATAGCTGTGGCACAACACGAATTGAATATGATCGTCTTGAGGGAGTATTTTTTTTTCTGCTTACCGAGCGAGACCAGTTGGTTGCATCCACGTTAAACGGTGCAAGGTTGACATCAACCATGGGTATCTCATGGATCTCTTCAATAAGAATAATCTGGATACCTTGGAAAGAAGCGCGAAGCTAAATGGTCATGGTTGAGTACTCTTAGTACTCTTTTAGGGTTGATCAAAGGAGGTCACTTACTGCTTCATGCATCAAAGTCTGGTTGACCGAGGTAGCCATGGACTCATACGAGGTCGAAGGCGCGGGATCCAGAGCAGCCTGCTCGTTGCTACTCGACGACGAATACAGTTCGTAGGCCTTGTTAAAGATATCCGTAATCAGAAGCGCATCCCGGTAGGAAAGACGCAACACGAGCGCATCCACGTCCACCACCATCTCGGTCTTGGGGTTCGCCGCATCCTCGCTGCAGTTGCTGTTCATCGAAAGTGACACATCAAACGTCTGGATAAACCGAAGCGTGGATGTCTGCCGTTGATCCATGCGGCACAAGAACATGCCCACCTGGCGAACAGCCAAGGACGTGACCGCTTGCTTAGACACGATCACCTCGTTCGCAGACAGCACGACGGCTTCCGAATCCTTGCGGTCCGGGTTGGCGAGCAGGATAAACTCGGGATTGACAACATTGACGCAGAAAAAGATCTCCATGCCTTCCGTTTCTTCTTCTGGGCGTGCCTGCGTTGGTGACTTGGGAACAGGTTGACGTACAAAGGGCTGCATGACAAAGGTGTGGAGATGGAACACATGGTCAAGGGAGAGCACCATTTTGGGATCGTTGATGGTCAGGAACGCAATGCCGTGTCGTGTGGGCTCGGGTGCAGAAATGTCGAGCTGGAGCGTCAATTGGACGCCGTCCTTGATAGCCGGCACAATATTCTTAAAGTGGCTGTTGATGTTGGGCCGCGTGTCGTCCAGCGTCAAGGCCTTGATCTGCATGTGCATGGCCATGGTATCGTCTTTTCGAACGTCGAGCTTGAGGTTCATATCATCCAAAGCAATGCGTGAGAGGTTGATAAGTGACTGGTCTGGATCGTCCGGGTTCTGCATGTACAGATCGAGGCCGATCGCGCCCGCGTTCAGGGTCAGAGCGATGCGGGGCGGTGTGTCTGTCTTCTTGTCGGCTGGACGTCTCGGCTTGGGCGGGGGTGTGCCACCACCTCGGCTCGGAAGCGGCGGTGGCGAGGCGACCGTCTGGGGCTCTTCACCGCCCGCAAATACACGCGACATCATGTTGGCCGCATCGAGAAGGAAGGTGTACTGGCGGTCTGTCAAGTGCATGCCGATATCATCCACGTGACCGTCAATGATGATTTCTGGGCGGCTCTTCCACTCGCCCGAGTGGATTGAAGCGATGCGGAAATTCAGATTGATATTGTCAATCATGGGCAGCGTCTGGAGCTGGAGCTGCTGCGAATCGGGTGATTTGGAGTGGTAATACTTTGAGGTTAAGTTGATGGCTCGGATGGCCGCGTCCATCACGTTGAGACAGCCCTCCGCTTCGTCTTGGAAAGTGTTGGATGCGTGCACTTCACCCAGATGGGCGACGACGACGTCGCGGGGGTGCTCGTGCAGCTCGGGGAACAGCACGACCGGCGTCTGGATGACAATATCAAAGTGTGTCTTGGCCATCGACTGCTGAAGCTGCTGGGCGGATTCGAGCGCGGCCTCGCGTGCGCGGTCGTACACGGATTTCATGTCTGCAAACTTGCTCAGGTACTCCAACAGCTGCCGGATGGTCGATTCGAGGAAGGTGAACTGTGCTGAGCCCATCTTGACATTGACAGCTTGGTCATAGCCCGGGTACGATTCGTCCTGCAAGAATGTTTCGAAGCGAAAATCAATTAATTCGTCGCCCTGGATCGTCAGCAGCTCGTTGTCATGGAGTTTGGCCGGCGTCCAGCGGAGGTCGTCGGTGAGGGTCAGATTAGCCAGTTTGGCTGCGACTTTGGTGGTGCCATTGGCGAGGAGCATCGTCATGTCGCAATGTGAGAGCTCGCCTGTGGCGAGGCGGGTGCCATCGTTGTTGAAGATAAAATTGACACTATCAAGGAGGAGCGAGACGTGGATGCTTTGTTCTTCAGGAGACGCGGTTTTCTCGGCGAGCACGGGCTTATCAGGTGTAGGCGTGGCATTATTGTTGTCGACGAAGGTGTTGAGGACAAAGTTGTAGAGCGTCAAGACCGAGCTACGCGTCACGATGAAGTTGAGGGTCGACAGCGTCACCTTAGCGGTTTGGTCAATGCTCTTGTATTTCGAGAGGTACTCAGGACTCGTACGATCGACGCGAACATATTCAACGTTGACTAGATCCTTGGTATCCTCGTTGGCGCGGCCGTGGAGCACGTCTTGGTCCGATGTAATCAAGTACTTGAACTCGTCGCCGTGTTCCATTCGGTCCGTCACGTCGAGCGACTTGAGCGACACGTTCACAAGCATATCATAGGGGCGCATCGTATAATGCACGGCGAGGTGCTGCAGGACCAGGTCACACAGTAACACTTCATGGTCGTCATGGGCTTCCAGAATGTTGGCCGACACCTTGTCGACGCGAAAGTCCAACTCAAACTGCTTTTGCTGCGTATTGGGTGGGGCATGGCGGCCGGCGCTCGTAGATGACGCCATGGCGTCGCTCACATCCGTATCCAGTGTCTCTTGTGCGGTCTCCCCTTCACTCGAGCTGTCGCTTTCGCTATCATTGTCGCTATCCAGTAAAAGCTCCTTCTCAGCATGACGCCACAGCCGAGTGTGCATCAATCGTGCGGTCTCAGGCGAGACCGTCTCCTGCGGTTTTCCGCCATCCTTGTCTTCGTGCCCCAGCAAACCTGAGGCGTCAATCAGGTGCGGCAGTTGCATCAAGATGCGGTACTTTGTATCGGAGAAGTTGACGGCCAGCAGTGGCAAGTGGCCTGAAATTTTGAAATTTGTCAGGTCGTTGGACTGGTGGACAATGCACATTTCGACCAAGAACGTCATGTCGATCCGGTTCACGAGGTGCAGATAGTTGTACTGTTCCTGGGGCCGTCGCACCTGCTCCAGACACTGGTTAACAGAGTCACCTGTCAGGATTTTGGTCTGGGTGAGGTGCACGTCAAAACGGTCGTACATGAGCGACCGTAGCCGGGCAAAGTCGTCACTGGTGTAGTCCATCGAGCGCTTGCTCTTCATTTGCTGAACAATCTCGGGTGGTGCCAAGTTGCTCTCAACGTTTATATGGCCTGCGTCCAAAACAATACCGCGGCAGTCGGGTTGGGTGCAGCTACATTGAATAGAAAAAGTTAGCACGGGTGCCCGATGATACACTTGGACTTACTCTTCGGGAATGACAATGACAGGGGCATCCATGTCGACCCGCAGATCCAGCGTCGTATGCTGCTCGAGGGCAAACTGAAGACCCACACGGGTCTGGTTCTTGATATCCTCGAGCGTATCCCCCGCCACCTCGATAAGCGCCTTGATACTGTCTGCGCTCGTGCTCGGCGGCCGAAAGAAGTCGACGACCTCACGAATGATGTACGGGTTGTAAACTATATCAATGTTACGCATCATTAAGGCCATGGCATTGTCAGCGCGGCCGTCCAGGGGTTTGTGTTCAAACACGAGCGAAAAGAACGGATCATCCATGTTGACCGACTTGAGGAGGGCGGGATCCAGGTTGGAATGCCGTCGGCGGCCTCCACGGTCTTTTGAATCATCTTGCTTGGCCCCGACGAGCTGCTTGTACCGCGTGTGGGGCGTCACACCGTCAAAGAGCTGCAGATCGCCAAGTGCGGCGGATGCCTTAATTCCTTCGTGGTATTGAATACCGCCCATCACGACCGTATCAAACACGAGCGACACGACGTCGATGGGCGTTTCGTGCGGCTTTCGTCGTACCGTAAACGAGCCTTTGTTCAGCGTCATGCAAAGCGAAAATAGTTTCGTCTGATATACAGGTCAGTATAAAAGAGGCGGGGATTTGCGCTTTACTATGCTTACGTCTTTCGAAATCTCCACAGCCGAGGCGGCCGCCGCCTTGTCTTCGTCGTACTCGATCGCATCGTAAAACTCTTGCTTTTGCTCCTCGGTGATGACGAGATCCTCGTTTTCCTGATTACAGCAAGACATGAATAACCCAGTTGCCATAACACCCTTGTCCGTTTTCTGCTCTTACCTGCGGATTGTCAGCGTTCTCAGCCGAGCCATACCACCAGCTACTGAGCCAGCCAGTGGTTGTATTCTTCTGCGCCTCCGCGAGTTCTTTGCGCTTGCGTTCTTCGAGGATGGCCCTCTCCCGCTTGAGCTTGCCGCGCGCCAGACTGCGGTAGAACCGGATATCCTCGTAGCTCAGCCGCCACTCGAGCTGCTCGAGCTGCTGCTTTTGTTCGGGTGAGGCACGGCCGAGCTGATCGTCGACATAGCAACTGATGTAGGCCAGACGGTCGTCACGGCGCTGTCGGAAATGATCCCACGTCCATTTGTAGTGACGATCGTGGATCTCGGACCGGACGGCTTCAGCCGCAAACTTGAAATAGGCGCGTGGGTTCGTTCTTGGCGTGACGTGCGGCGGTGGGTGCATGTGCTGGTATTTCTGCTTTTTCAGGTAGGAGTGGAACAAGTCGATCAGGAGCACAGCGTCACGGTATTGCTCATCATCCACAATAAACGCCAGTTCGTCAAAGAGCAGGGTCGCGTCCACCTTAGGCGTGTCCTGACCAAACTTCTTGTTGAGTTTGAGACGGCCAGTACCGGAAACCGGCTTGAGAATGTATTGATGCTCGGATGGCGTGTGTGACTTCGTGGCAATCTTGAGTGCGTTGGATGTGAGCAACCAAGATCCCAATCTTGTTCAAAAAAGCTTACCATATCCTTAAAGAGCTTCAGCGAGTCTTTTCCGCTCGAGGACGCGACCGACTCGGTGTCTGTATCCCAATAGACCGTCAAGGATTCGAGTGTAGCCAACTAACAAAAAAAAACATGAGTCCTATCATCCTTCTGCCTCGTATTCGTCCTTTTTTTCTTTTTCATTTACCTTGTGGATAGTATTGACCGCACTTTCAATGGTCTGGGGGATCCAGTTTTCATCGGTCGAGATGGCCGACAGCTCACTCAAGGTCACGCCTGCTGCAAAGCGGTGACCGGGGCACGAGACATTGTCCTCGTAGCGCACATGGATGCCAGTGACGGAGAACTGAAGGTTGTTGAGGATCTTGGTGGAGAGCTGATCGACAAAGGTATCGTTCTTTGCATTGTTCGGGGTCGTTTCATGCAAAAGCTCGGCGTTGGCAAGTTTACGCATTTTGCGTTGATGTTCTCGCTCCTTGAGTTCTTCTGTCGTCTACATGAAACCTTGTAAGACGATATGCAGTAAATGGGAAAGCTGAACGTACATTCTTGTCGCTTCTCGGACCGGCAAGGACATAGACGTCCTTGATAGAGACCATGACAGGTTTTCCTTTGAGGTTCGACCATGGTATATTGAGGGTCAATTCCCCGAGATGACCTTTTGTATAAAGTTAAGTACCATTCTCCTCACTTCTCTTGTTTTTTGTCATTTACCTTCTATAACGTCAATGGGCAAATCAAGTTTGTCGAGTGCTTCTCGTTTGAGTTTGAGATCCCGTAAGACGACCTCTCCTGCAGAGAATAATAGTTGTATGAGTATGCGTGAACGCGTCTCCTCGGTCTATTATGCAGAACCAACCCCTCTGTACATACCTGACCAAATGCCAATTTGCAGTTGGTTATAGTTTAGGTTGGAGACATAAGCGCCCAGCACACGGTTGAGCAGTGTGCTGACGAGCGATTCCAACATGGAGGGTGTTATTCAGTTCTTGTACTGTACGTAGGTTGCCAAGAATAGGAAAAGCCGGAATTACAAGCAGCCAAAAATTGGTTCGAGGAATGACACAAAAAAAGTATGGATTGTTACACCACTCCATTTTGCACTGACGCAATGCATCGTCATTAGAACACTTTAGATTCGAGACCCTGTTGCTAACTAGCTGGACTCGTCATTATATTACTAGCTAGTACACGTTATACACATTGCACAGATCCAGCTCCTGTATGTGCGTATACACAAGTAGGTCATCATTTTCAAAGGCATGTTGAAGCAAAATTTAGTATGACAATATAATGACTATCTAGCTACAGAGTACATTTACAAATAGCTAATATACACTAATGCCACATATTCCATTCCCAGTGGTTGGACAGATAAGGTTGAGAAATGGATGCGGGCGGATGCGGAGGCTGCGAAGGCTGGACAGCGTGTGGCGGTTGAGGAGAGATACCGTGGGGGAATGCAAAACCATTGGAAGAAATACACGGAGCGCTGGAGCTAGAAGACGTCGTCATAGTAAGCGAGGGTGGAAGAGAATGAACGGCTGCGTACTGCACCGTCCGTGAGGCGTCAAACCCGTCTACATACGGGTCGGGGCAGAGCGGGTTGTCGAGGCCTAGCGGGATGTCAGGAGGAGGCAAAAAGTAATCGGTGGGTTGGCGCGCCATGGCGGATTCGACGTCGGGCCGGATATCGGGAGTGATGCCACCCACGACGCTGCAGTTGATCATGCGCTCAAAGATGTGGTTTGATTTCGGGTACTGCGAGTCCTTGTGCACGGTCGGTACAGGTGAGATTGTTTGTAAGGGGATAGATGTCTCGGCCAGCGGATGCTGATGTTGTTGATGTTGTTGATGTTGCTGATGTTGCTGATGTTGCTGATGTTGCTGTGGCTGCTGATGTGGCTGCTGTAATCGACAGGGTCGGTCCGAGGGCGAGAGCGGGATCTGGCTCACGACCATCAGCATGCGGATGATCTCGATGGCGCGTGGGGCCGAGCAGACGTTTTTGTAAGACTGCAAGAGCGCGATGGCGCTTCGCAGCGATTGCATCGTCTCGTTCGTGTGCTGCTGGAGGACATTCGACAGCATGATGAGCGTGGCCTGATAGAGGGAGTAGACAAAGCAGGTTGGCCAGAGGAGAAGGCTGCCCATGTCTTCCGTTCGAACAGTATGCATGATACTTGAGGCAGCGCGTGTGCACTGGATACGGGCGTCTTCAATGATGGAGGACAGGCCAGGGTATTCGTGCGGCGAGAGGCGAATGAAGGGTCGATGCAGAAGGAGAAGCACGGTATTGTACCAGACGAGCAAAAGGCCCTTTTGAGGCGGTGTGAGGGCCTGCTGCTCCTCGAACGAGGTCTTCCAGTTCTTGAGCCGCTGGTCAAACACGGCCCGGATCGTGGGATCATCAAGACCAGCGCTGTGGTTAGAATTTTTCGAGTTGGGTGCGTACATGGACTTGAGCAAGCGGCCCAGGATCTCACTGAGTTTGATCATGAGCAAGAACGTCGCGTACGGCGTGTCCTCGCTTTCACTTTCATCGGTGACCTCGGCGGCGGAAGGCATCGGCGTGTTGAAATCACGGTCCAGGATGGTCAGGGGTTTGCCCGCGCGAGCACCCGTCCAGCGGTCCAGCACATAGCAGGCATAAAACACCCGATGGCGCGTTTCGATTTCGGACCGAGGCAGGTTCCAGTGTGTGCACGAGTGATGGAGCCCCAAATCTTGGGCCATCCGAATCGCCTTGCCGAGCGTGAACCACTGAACGGCCTCGACGTCGCCCTCGTCCATGTCAAGGTAGAGAGTGACGAGGAGCGCAGCTTGGACGTGGCACAGCCGCGAGCGCACGCTGGCGTCGCGGAGACTCTTCATGACTTTGCTAAAATAGTGGTTGGCGAGCGCGTCAAGCTGCGTGTCTGCCTTATGCTTAACAGGCCATGAGCGTGTGGCAGCCGCGCGCAGCGCGAGGGCCAGGACGGAATGCACGAGAACGCGCGAGGCTTTGCGTTGCCGGTATTGCGCCACAAACCGGGTTTTGTTCAGGATGGGCAGAAGCGCGTGCAAGTGCGTAAAGTACCTGTATAAAAAAAAAAGGACAGGAGAGAAGGGGGGAGGGGGAAACGCAAAGCATGGGATCTCAGTATCACATACACACAATGCACGTAGCGTGCCGTCACTTACAAATCAATCATCTCGTCCGACAAGGCCTGCGACGCCTTTAGTGGGGCCGATCGCCGCGTGGTGGGGGGCGAGAGCGGCCGCTCGAGCAGAGCCGTGCGCATCGACAGACCCACGTCCAAATGTCGGGTATCGCCCTTTTTGCCCGGCGACGTCTTGACAATCATGACCTCATCCTGGGCCATCATCTTCAAGACAACGTCGTCCCGACCGGGCCAGGGCAGGTACGGTCTGGACTGAAACATGCTTTCGTCGACCAAAGGCAAGCCGGCGGATTGGCCGCTGTATCGAAGGCCGTCATAATCACGGACGTCCAGATCATTGTTGTTCTCAGGATCAAAATCGTCGTGGTCGTGACCGTCATAGCCGTCGTCGTCGTCGTCGTCCGAGGATGAATCGGATGAATCGAAAGGGGACACTTCCCTTGTTGATGCTGAGGTTGCTGCTGCGGTGGGTTTGTTGTTGTGTTGTGCGTGGTTGTACTGGAAATCGGTTTGCTCGAGGTCTTTGATGGAAAGCTTGGTTATATACATGAGGAGCTTTTCCATCTTCTTGCACCGTTTCTCGAGGTTATCTACATAACTAGATGCATATACAGGTGGGTGACACACACTCACATCTTGGAAATAAATAACTTACACGCTGGGCGGACCTCGCTTTTTGCGCACGGCTTGGAATTCACAGGTATAGCCCCACTAGAATAAATAAGTCTTAGATGAGCGTCTTCTGTTCCTTTATTTGCCATGGTGAACCTTACAGCACGACAATTGGAACAGGGTATCGAGGTATCAGCGTCACACCGGGACTTGCGCTTGCGACAAAAGTCACAGCTCCGTTTGGCCCGCGTTCGTTTCAGTGGAGCCGTCGAAGGCGTGGAAGGTATCGCCGAGTCATTCAGGAGAGGAGAAGAAGGGTAAGAATGAAAGAGATGATCCATTTATTCCACCATCCACACACACAAAAAAAGAAAAAAAAAAAGGGTAGCTGGAAGGGAAAGAAACAAAAGGCCCTGCGTCGAGAATTGCACGCCCTTCCGCCTTTTCCAAGCCGGACGAAGAAGCTCCGCACGTCGTATTTTTTCTAATATTTTTTACAGTGCCGAATATACACACATGGGTTGCGGGGCGTTCGGCTCACGTGGTGGCAATTTGCTTGGCCAAATGGGCGGCGACGGGAATTTCTCAATTTCTCAGTTTTCCGGCGAAAACGCATGGAAAATAGCCTATATACACAAGATTGGAGTATTTCAGCTGGGGTATAACAACACCGGTTCGTACTCCTTTATAGCAAAATAGAGTTGAGGCTGATAAAAACAGGGCGCTGTATGCCGTGTCACCTGCCCGATCCTCCTTTCATCTTTTCACTAGGACAAAAAAGCAGCGCAACCTAAACAAGGATGCAGGTAGTCATCAAAGTAATCAAGATTTTCTTCGGGGATGCCTATTTTGGATAACGACAGAGAGCTCGCAATAAAAATATTGGGCAGACTGATGCTTTTTAATGTTTTGACAAGCGGCGCAAAAAAAAAAAAAAAAAAAAAAAAAAAAAAAAAAA
>VAFG01000127.1:71373-85851 GCA_013461545.1 Syncephalastrum contaminatum
CCCACCATGGTAACGGTGGGGGACCATGGCATCTATCACATGTGTCACTCTTGAACCAGCGTCCCATCTAATGCAGGCCACTCAGATTGCCTTGGAGCTGGTCGATAATACTACCAAAATAAGTGAGTCTCCTGTTTCGGGTGTTGTGTAGCATTTTGAGTACCTTAACATCTGCGTATTTTCATGCTGGAATTGCTCGGTCTCACGCTTGAGTTGCTCGTTCTCTTCATGCAGCTGTTCTAACCGGAGCGTCTGCTCCTTGAGCTTAGTCTGTACATATATTATGAGTATTCTGGCAAAACACAATTCCTGTAAATCAATCGTACCTCGTAGCCCTGGGCGTCGTTCTCGAGGTAGCGTATCTCGAGCGCTTTGCTCTTGAGCTCTTCTTCTAACGTCGCGAGCTTCTCCTCCAACCCGGCCAGCTTTTGCTGCTGCGCACCAAAGTCCTTGGTCTGCGCGCTCTTGACGGTGCGGAGCCGGTACGAGAAGTCCTCGAGCTCGCGATCCTTGATGTCCAGCATCTTTTGTTGTGTCTCGTGGAGGACCTTGAGCTCCTTTTGGTGCTGTGCCGCGATCGCTTGGAGCTTGGCTTGGAACTCTTCTTCCGCATGACTTGTGGAGTTGTGTGTCGGTGTGGCAGGCGCAGTCGTCGTCGTGTTGTTTTTAGCCAGGGCCTCCATCAACCTCTCCTCGACTTCTTCAATCTCCTTGTCCTTGGCGCTCACCATCTTGTCATACGAAATCTTGAGCGTCCGCAGTTCCTCTTCCTTGCTCTGGAGCGGGCGCAAGCTTTGCAGCTCTTGGAGCAGTTTGGCATTCTCGGCGCGAAGCGCCTCCGCCGCCGCTTCATGTTCCTTGAGAGCCGCGGCGTGCGCGTCGGCCTGCTCCTGAATCGCACGGGCGCTGTCTGCTGACGAGTCTGACACGTCCAGAGTCCGCGTTTCTTGCTCGGCCCGCAGGGTCTAACATCTCGGAAGTCAGCTCAGACTTCTTTTTTCAAGCAACCCAAACGGATTCTTACCTCGGACTGTGTCTGCAGTTTAGAATTTTCAGCAAGCGAAGCGTCGAGTTGTCTTTGGAGCTCGGCCTTGGCCTGCTCCAGTGCCTGCAAAGCCTGAGCATGCTCGGCCTGCTGCTGCTTCTTTTCTTCGGCGTGCTCGGCCGTCAACCTGGTCCATGCGCTGTCCACCTCGGTCTGGACATTGGCCGCCACCTGCTCCTTCAGCGCACGCTTCTCGTCCTCGTGCTGCGCGAGCACTTCCTGTAGCGTGTCGGCGTGCTTCTTTTCCAGCGCGGCAGTCGCAGTCGTGGATTGGGTCTGCAGGGCCTCGTGCTCAGCCCGCAACGCCTGGAGCTCGGCCTCGAGCTTTTGAACGGTCGTGTGGTGCTGGTCCACGAGTGTCTTGATCTGGGCTTCGTAGCTCTCAGAGAGCGTCGTCTATTGACACGCACTGAGAATAACGCTTCTATACCACGGAACAACTTCTTTACCTCAACTTGCGCACGGATCGCTTCATGCGCGTTGGCATGGCTGCGTTCGAGCGCCTCGGTCTCGGCATGGTGCTGTGCCCTGAGCGCGTCCAGCTCGGCCTGATGGGCTTCTTGCAACTGCGTGGCGCGCTCTTCTGCGGCTGCGAGCAGGTCGCCCGAGGTGCCGTCAACTTGAGCACGGTGCTGGGCCTTGAGAGCTTCCAGCTCGGCTTGATGAGCGGCTTGCAGCTCGGTGGTGCGCGCCTCAACCTCGGCGAGCTGCTGAGTCAGCCTGGCGTCCGTCTCGCTCGCGGCGGACGCGTGGCGTTCCTAACAAACAGCATCAGCTTTTTCTGCATCCAATGCGCACACTGCAGTGCTTACCTCGAGGGATTGGAGTTGAGCCTTGAGGTCGTTGTTGGCTTGTGATAAGTCAGTCAGAGCCTTTTCGTGCTCGGCAGCCAAGGCCTTGTGCTTGTCCTCCTGCTCGGCCAGCACAATCTAAACAAAAAAACATCAGACAAACATATCCCTTCGCCCCTTTCCTTATACCTTTGCATGTGCCTCCAAGGCCTCCTGATGAGTGGCCTGGATCTTCTCGAGCTCAGCGGAATGACCGGCAGCGAGTGCCTTGAGCTCAGCCGCGTGCTTCTCCACCAAGGCCTCACGCTCCTGATCTTTTTGGCGGACGACCTCGAGCTTGACGTCGTTGATCTTGGCCGCATGCTCCTGCTCGAGCCGCGCCATGTCAGCCGCGTGCGCATTTTTGAGCGCAGCCTCGAGCTCGCGCTTCATATCCTCCAGACCGCCTTCCTTGGCACCCACAATATTTTGCAGCTCCTGCTGGTGGCGCTCCTCAATCTGAGCGCGCTCAGACAGTGCCGTCTGCAACTGCTGCTCGATCTGCTGCAGTCGCTCGCCGTGGTGGGCCTGGAGCTGTTCCATGGCCTGCTGGTGATTCGCAGTCAATTCCTTCACCTTGGTATCGGCCTCATCGCGCATCTGGCGCTCGGTCTCGGCGCGGATAGAGTGTGCTTGCGCGCTCGTAGTGTCTGCCAGCAGCTGTTCATGGCTTTGCTTAAGCGCCTCGATCGCCTGGGCATGCTCGTCCTTGAGGGCCTGTAGGAGGGTATTGTGCTCTTGCTGCGTGCTCGCTGTGGCGGCTGCTAGTGCGGCCTGGTGCTCGGCCTCAAGGTCGGCGAGCTTTTGCTGCAAGGCCGCCTCGGAGGTGCCCTTTTCGTGCAGCTGGCGGTCCAGATCCGCTTGCAGACGGGTGCGTTCTTGTTCAGTGCTTTCGCGGAGCGCGGCGAGTGCGTCTGCAGCTGCTTGCTTCTCCTCGCGCAGGGCGGTCAGAGCCAATTCGTACCTTTCGTTCGTGGCCTGCAGGTCCTGCTCAAATTGCTGGCGGCAAGTGACCTGGATTTAAAGAAATCAGAACAGATTCACATTACAAAATGCCTGTTGTGAGTTTTACCTCGACTTCAGAGCGCGTCTTCTCGACGCTGGACTCGGTGGCAGCCAGGCGAACCTCTTCTAACTTTTGTTTGTGTGCTTCATTGATTTCCTGTACGCGTGCATTGTGCGACTTTTGCAGGGCGGCGATCTCATTCTATAAAGGGCAAAAAGTAAAAATAAAGATAAGCTCCTACACACACACAGGGAGGAAGATCAAACTTACCCGGAGTGAGGCTGTAATCTCGTCGACGCTCTGCTGCTGCGAGGTCTTGAGCGCAGCCAACTCGGTTTCTTTCTGGGTCTCGAATTCACCGATTGCTTTGGTATGCTCTGCCTTAACCTTAGCGATATGGGCCTCCAATTCCTACAGCAACCCAGAATAATGAGCGATTAACCACCTCACGCCTATTTGACTGCATGTATCCTGTTTTACCTCAATCTTGGATTGCAATTGGATACGCTCCTCATCTGTCTTAACCGTATCCTCCGCCTCCTTCTCTTCAGACTGTTGGGCGGCTCTCAACTGGGCCAGCTGCTGGTCATAATCAGCCTTGAGGGCATCGATCTGGTCCGCATGCTGCTGGTTGATTTGCTGGGTCAGGCTCGTCAAGCGGGTCTGGTGCGACTTGTGCATCTCCTGGATCTCGTCGCGGAGGGCATCCATATCCTGGCGCAATTTTGCAATCTCGGCCTCCTTGGCGCGGACCTCGGCGAGGACCTGGTCTTTTTCGGCTTCGAGTTTTTCGCGAAGACGCTCGGTCTGGTCCCGCCATTTCTCTTCCGCCGCCTCGTGGGCCTGCACAAGCGCCGCCTTTTCTTCGTCGGCCTGGGCCTGCAGCACACTCTGTGCGGCAGTCTGATCCTCGAGGCGCTTCTCCAATTCGGTCAGGCGTTCCTGAAGCTGCAGCATCTCGTCGGAAGCCGACTCCGGAGCGGTGGCGTTCTCGGGGGCGGTCTCAGTCTCGGGCGTGGTTTCGGGTTTCTCTGCGGGTTCGATTGGGTCTGTTTCAGACACGGACTTTTCGAGTTCCTGCAGCTTTTCCTCGAGGCGACTGAGATCGGCCTCCTTGGTCTCCAAGAGCTGTTCCTTCTCCTCCAAGCTTGCCTTGAGCGCTTCATGCTATACGCACAGAGCGGGGCGTGTCAAAAAAGTTTTTTGTATACGGATCGGACTTGTTACCTTTTCCTTGAGTGCTTTCAGCTCAGCGAGGGTCTCCGTGTGCTGGACGGTGGATGAAGTGGAGCGAGTCGATGCCGTTGCGCCTGCCAAGCGCGGCGTCATGGACGGTCTGCGGGATGGCGGCGATTGGGTGGACAATCGGCGCGAGACGGTGGGCGATGCAGCGGAGGTGGGTGATTTAGGGGTGGTGGATGAAGCTGAACTGGCCGTGGTGGTGGCTCGACGGGTGAGCGGGGTCGATGGACCGGTCGACGAGGGCGCTGCCTTTCTGACCGTGCTGGCATTGCGAGAGACCGAAGGGGTGGTGGAGGCTGTGCGAGCGGCTGAGCTGGTTGGCTTGGGTGCAGGTTGTCGAGTCGACGAAGGGGTCGCGCGAGGCGTAGCACCGGCAGGACTGGCAGCGGTACGTGCCGAGGCAGTCGTAGGACGCGCAGCAGTTGTGCTTGTTGTCGTACGTCCAGCAGTGGCAGGAGTGGTGCGGGCGACGGGTGTCTTGGTAGGCCGTTTGGCAGGCGTGGCCGGTGTAGGCGCTGCCGATACGCCTGCAGCGGCCAAGGACGACACGCGCGCTTTGCGAACAGGGGGAGTGCTTCCTGTACTTTCAGTCATTCTATTTGCTTGTTCGGTTAACATATCTTCATCCCGCTCCAGCCATGCTTCATACTCACTCGGACTCCTTCAGTCAGTGAATGAACGAAAAGAGATGAGAAAGAAGAAAAAAAAAAGGTACGAGAATGATGCGCTGATGGGTTTCTTGGCGCCGTTTGAATCCATGCTTTCTCGCTTGTTGCTGGTTAATTATTGCCTTGCCCCTTTTACTTTACTCTTTAAACAATGGCCAAAGATGCGTCCAAACCAAAGACGCTCATCAATCAGATTCCAGATTCCAGCAAAAAGGATGAAATCTCGCGAGAAGAGCAGGAACGCCTTCTGCAGCAATCGGGTCTCCTGAAACGGGTCAAGAAACGCGAGGCGGAATTGCAAACCACGACAGCTCAATACGTTTGGCAGGCCATCTTTATGACCATCCCATTCGGCTTTCTGCTCGGCGCGTTTGATATCACGGTCAAAGTCCAATACAGCGAACCATGGAGCTACGTTGATATGCTTACGCGAGCGCTGAGGTCGGCCCCAGGTAGGCATAGAAGGCCAGTACAGTGTTTCTTGATGCTTACATTCTTTCTACCATAGCCCTTTTTCCTGTGATATATTTAACGAACCGACACAAGGAAGCAAGGCTGACGCAATCCATCATGGCCCTCTGCTCAATCCTTGTGGGCTCTTTTCTCATGTATACCCTGCGTCATTCGCCCTCGCTCGGCCAAATGATGCGCGCCCCTGGTCTCGCCACCATTTGGGTCTATTTCGTCGTTCAGCTCGATCTCTTGCCGGCAGTCGTTACGCTCGCGGCCGTCGGCATCTATTACTACTTTGGTCTACGCAAATAACACAAAAAGTTTCCTTTCTGCATTTTCATTTAAAAATGTATCCTATGTATATATTACTGATTCGTCATCTCAAGACCTTGCTATTATTATTACACAATTCCCTTCTTTATCTCCGGGTGTATTGGTGGTACACGACCGCACCCACTACAGCCGCGGTAGCCGTCGCAGCCAGCGCGTACGGCGCATACTGGCTCAGAGAAAACGAGGCCTTGGCACCTTTGGTCGGCACCAGCTGGCCGCCTTCGGATAACCGTTGCACCTCGTCAAACAAGGCAATGTTGAGCTCAAACGACTTGATGGCCTCGGTCACCACAAGGTCTGATAAATTTATGCAAAAAGAAAAAAGTTAGTACCACGTGACATCAACCTTTTCTCAACCCACCTCGGGTGCGCTTGCTGACAGGCACGACGTTGAGACGCTCACGATAGTAGGCCTTGAACTCGTTTTGGTTGCCAATGTTGTTGAAGTAGTAAAACTTGAGGCCCTCGGATGAATCCCAAGCACCGTCGGATTCAGAGATTTGCAAGACGTGCTTCTTCAAGCGCTTGGCCAGGATCTGACCACCGCTCAGGTCACCCAGGTACCGGGAATAACTGTGCGCGACGAGGAGGGCAGGGTCGATAGCGCAAGCGTCTTCCATCGCCTTGACGTAGGCCTGCACGGCCGGGGTCATGGTCGCAGGATCAGTCACCTGAGCCACCTTGTCCTTTCCGTAATAGAACTCGAGATCTGCGAGAAAATTCATGCATGAGTCTATGTAAACATTCACTTTTTCTTAGAAAATAAAACACTGACCTTGGATCAGTTCCTGTTCTCGGCGGAGGTCCTCGGGGAAGTAAATGACGTTGACGGCAGGGTGATCCTTGTACTGGTCCAGCAAGCTCTCCATCGATCTGAAAAGAGAAATAAAATGCGTCAGCTGACAAAATCAGAGTTCCATGTAAAGGGAAGATTACCTGTAAATAAAGTAGAGCGAGGTAATGTAGCGGCCATATTCATCACGGTTGATCTCGCCCTTGAGGAAGCGCCTAAGAGTAAAATGAGTACATATGGATATGGATCGTAAAATAGACATACTTTGTGAATATGCTGTTCTCAGCCGCCTTGTGAGCAGCCTTGGTGCCTTCACGCATGGCGCCAGCAAGCTGAGGGTCTTCGAGGATAATGTCTGCGTCGTCGGAGAAGAGCTTCTCCAGCTGATCGTCAGGTAAAAACTGGTTGAGCAGCTGAACAAGCATCGCACCCTCGGGCGTCGACGGAAGCTCTATCAAAGAGTTACTATACCTTGTTCTTTTCAATACTGGTCCCAGTACCTTTCATTGACGGATGACTCAAAGGAATGTTGCTGAACATGGCAGTAATGTCGTCCTTGCTCTTGTTTGAGAAGGGGCAGCCTAACCCAAACGTTGAGTTTATGCATTCGTGTTGTGCTTCATAAAAAGGTACCTTCTTGGAAAGCAGGGCTAAAGAATCAACGAGTGAGTCAAATAATGTATAGTAGCATTGGGCTTTACCATTTGGACAATTCAGTAACGCCTGCGGGAAGGGGATGGGCCTCGTCGACCTTAGCATAAGGGCAACCTGCAGCAAAGGCAGGGCACTGACGCTTCAGCTCTTCGGGCGTGTCGAGGGGAAAAGCGTCGAGACCGGGATGGTTGGCAGGAATAGTCTGTGTTTGAGACATTGTAAAAAGAGAATAAGAAGACACAAAGCTATAGACAATAAAAAGGAGAGAGGAAAAGAAACCCGAATAGGGGAGCCGCTTGAATTATTTAGGCTTTTTATCGTACAGCTCACTCGGATCAGATAAACATGCCTCTCCCACTTGGACTCCACCCATCACACCACACGCATCTCTCTTTTCTTCTATTTTTATGCATCCACCACTCTCTATTCTCTCTATCAAGACATACATGCATCGACGCAAGACAATAGACTTGTTTCCTGCACAAGCACGCATGATAATGTATATGCGGCAACGCCTCTTTGTTTCTTTTTTTCCTTTTGTGAAACGTTCATGGCGTAATCGGCTTCCTCAATGACTCGGGTGGTGCGGTTTGGAGTGCCGCAACGGTCATGCTCTTTGTTTCCCTTCTTCACTGCTAAACACCATCTCCGCGCGTGTCCGCGCGTCCGCGCACTTTTTCTGCTTCTTGTGGCACCCAAACGACCATTCATGGGTTCCTGTCCTCTTTTCTCAAAGACACATACGATAGCACCACTCTCATGTACTTGACTGGCAGTCAAAAAGCATCTCTGCAGTTCTGGACGCGAGCTCGCGTGTTTTATATGCAGGACTATGCCACAGAAGAGCAATTGGATGTCGTTCTTAATATCGCCAGATGTTCAAAGTGAAAACCAGTTTTGACAGGGCCAATATTGGCCAATCGATTTTAGAACAATCAGAATTTCTGTGCCGGTACTTGTCCAACACTGAATTGAGCTGAGCATACTCTCGCTTCTCAGTCAATGCTAACCGTATCTTTCATTGGCTCGCCTTCGCTATACTTCTTTATGCTTTCTCAAAGTTACACAAACACGAGGTATACTCTTCGCTTGACGTGCATTACATACGGTTCAAATATATCTAGTCCGTGCAAGTGCATTAGAGCTTCTAGGTCAATCAAACTGGCAATGAGGTAGCCACTGCGTATATATAGAGAAACTTGTGTTTTGGCTCATATTAAAATTATCTGCAAGCTAACAAGTATCCCGCTTGACCGGATGTATAGTTTTTCTGCCACTAATACCCACTTTAGTAGCTGGATAAAACAACTGAGAACCAGACAAACCACAGTTTGTAGCCTCCAAAGATACATATATTCAACAGGAAGAGTCTAGAGCTATGGATATATTCGGCAACGTTATATGTGTAAACGGACGCAGCATAGTCAACTATATACGACTGTACGTATGCAAACATTTCTTCCGTCGAGCTAAAAAGCAGTATTATTTTGGCAAGGAATGATACAAAAAGATGGACAAATATTCAAAATCATAAGAGAAACAAGTTCTATACATACACTTATTTGTACTGGGCGGAAACCAGCTTAGCGATGGTCTGGAGCTGAATGTTGCTCGTGCCCTCGTAGATGGCACCAATCTTGGAGTCACGGAAGAACTTCTCAACGCCGAGCTCGCGAGTGAAGCCGACACCACCGCACCACTCAATGGCCTTGCTCGATGCCTTTTCGGCAATCTGCGAAGCATAGAGCTTGGCCATCGCAGCCTCCTTGATGAAGTTGTGGCCTTCCTCCTTCAAGCGAGCGGCGTTGTAGGTCAAGAGACGCGCGGCTTCGATTTCGACGGCAACTATCGAGGCATGTAAATCCCATGGCCTGATTTAGAAAATATGGACTTACTCTGAGCATATTGGTGCTGCATAGCCTGGAAGTCACCAATGAAGGAGCCGAACTGCTTGCGCTGGTAGAGGCTAAAAAAAAGGGTGAATTGGGTACTTCTTATGCCATGCCCACTCTATACTTACTAAGGCAGGGCAATGTCATAGGCACCCTGGGCCAGACCAATCATCTGAGCAGCAATACCGATACGGCCCTCGTTCAGAATCTCAATGGCGTACTTGTAGCCCTTGCCGACTTCACCGAGCACGTTCTCCTTGGGGACGACAATGTCATCAAAGTTGAGGACGCACGTCGAGGAGGCACGGATACCGAGCTAAACAAAGGCAACTATGAATAAGAAATACAACCCAACCCGATTATAGCATCTTTGTATACCTTGCTCTCCTTCTTGGCGATCTGGACACCCATCGACTTCTCAACGACGAAGCAGGTAATACCCTTGTAGCCCTTGGAAGGATCACTGGTATCCTATCGTGTGAGTCACGTAAATTATCACAAAGCTAGGTACATACACGTTGGCGAAAACGAGGAAAATGTCAGCCTCGCCCGAGTTGGTGATCCACATCTTGGAGCCGTTGAGGACATAGTGGTCGCCCTTGTCCTCGGCACGGGTCTGGAGGGCAAAAGCATCGGAGCCGGAGCCGGCCTCGGAGAGACAGAAGCAGCCAACGCTGTCGGTGGCGAGCTTGGGGAGGAAACGCTTCTTGACATCCTCGTTGGCATACTTGCGCACCAGCGTACCCACCAACGTGTTTTGGACATCACACAAGACACTGACGGAGGGATCCACCTTGGCCAGTTCTAAAACAGGTATATAGAGTAAAAATCGATTGCTCTCCTTTTTCTGGGACGTGATATGTACCTTCGATGGTAATGATGGCGGAAGTGAAGGAGCAGTTGGAACCATCGTATTCGGCCTCGGTTTCGATACCCATCAACTAGAAAGAAGAAAAAAAGTACATCGGCGCGTGAGACTATCTAATCAGGGCTAACTCATATAACTTACGCCCTGGTCAAAGAGGCCCTTCAGAACGGACTTGTCCATGTACTCCTTCTCGTCCATCTCCAGGACCTTGGGTTTCACCACATCCTGAGCGAAACGCGCCACTAATGAATAGGCTTAATCGCCTGATAGTCTGTATTCATTTTTGCCTTACCAGTATCCTTCAACATAAGCTCCTCCTCGGTGAATGTGGAGAGAGAGGCAGGCACGCCAGCAACATTACGGGTAATAGCAGTCTGGGAAAAGCATCTTGAAGAATGGTTAGAAGAACGTGTCATTGCTTGACAAAAAGGTTACCTTCTCGGGGCAACACGAGTAGCAAAGTTGACAGAACGAACAGCGGCGCGCAACATTGTTGTAAATGGATGTCAAAGGATCAAGTGTCGAAAAAGAGAGTTTTGGGTTCCTGTTTGATTTCTAGCTAAGCTGTCCTCATGATTTTAAACATTCACATGCAGTGTCCCACAGCAAGTCCGCCTACTATATAAGCTGTAACAATTGTCATATGCCCATCCCCTGAAATTATAACACGGCTATCTTTCGTGTGCCTTGCTAATCTTGTTCTAGCTATGTCAGACGTCTTGTTTCATCCATTCTCTATTATGTATCTCATTCTATGTCACCATATCACAGCCATGCGTCTCGGTTTGAATTGTATAATTGCTTACTATGTAAAAAATAAAAGAACCAATTTTCTAAGCGGGCCTTATTCTCTACTCTGGTTACTATGGTTTTCCCTACCTATTCAGCTCAACCTGTAGAGTGCGAAATGATAGATAGAACTATACATGCTCTTGATTATTGGCATAGCTCAAAAATTCGACGTTTTGTTTTCCGCTTACGTAATTACATCTGCATTATAAATTTAGCCGCTAGTACGAACCGCCACATATTTAAGGCTGAAAGTATTAGCGATCTTATCGTATACCTTCTTACTTCCCTCTTCGAATAATTATATATGTAGATGAAATATAAGTAACCGGGCTAAATGTCCATGATTTTGAAAGGCCGGTCAACTGGTTGCTAAACTAAGCATTTACGTGAAAAAATAAGGTCATTGACTAGGCAAAGCGGTTCCTCCTTCTAAGACACCTAGTAGGGGACGTTTCTTACGAACATACCGTATAGCATAGAGCAAGCAGACTTGTAGAGGAAGCGTATAATGTTTATTCATAATCACTTCGCATAGAACCTTTCACCCCTTTTTACATTATTCTTGAGGCCGTGATTGAAATATTAATTGTCAACAAGGTATCTTTGAACGTAGGATAACCTCTAGAGGAGAAAAACAGCGCGCATGGTAAACAAAAAAAACAGTATACCGGTCTGTCTTATAGAGCATCGCATTCGGCACACAACAGCCACATACGAGGCGCGTAAGCAGCACAAATCGCGTTTTAGTTATTATTTATGCAACCGCAAGCCTTCTACGCCCCGCACAAACGTCCTATTGGAACACAGTAACCCAATATAGCTCGGCCAAGACCATAAGCACTATTTCACGAATGGCCATTATACATGGGTCTTGCTCGGCCGTTATGGCCCTCACCTCTTATGCCAGGACTTTTCCATTAACATTTTGCCGGTCTTACACATTATCTATGGGCATTAATCGGTATGGCCAAAGTGGCAACAGTGGAAGATGATCTCACTTGTGTGACACAGCTTATAACAAAAGCCTTCTGCTGAGCATCGATAACTAATTGAGCTCTATGTTTGCGCGTGTGCGTGAGAAAAAGGAAAAACCAAGGAAGCGAATATTGACGCCTCAAAAATGGGTTCGGTGCAAAGCATGCGACGAAGGATTTAGTTACGATTTTAAGTCTCGTGCGAACGGCTCTTTTCTTTTATTTCCTCCTCAAAAAAAGACTTCTATGGCGCTGTCGCCCAAGGAGGTCTCCCGCCACATGATGGAAGGAATACAGAATGGTAGCCGTAAAGCATGATATGGTATTATCCTATCGTCTGTATGTATATAAAAAGCCCTTTCTATAGACCCGTTAGATTACATCCCTGTGGCGGTTGCCGCTCTGGAGTATGCGACCGATGAGAAAGGCATAAACTTGGCCTTATTCCTAGAACGTCTCTTACGTTTCGGTCAAGACACAGCTGGGAGAGACTGTGCATAATGTCGGTAGTTTTGAGACGGTAAGAACACAATTTTGTCTCTATTTCTCTTGTCCAACTTACTATTTCGCGTTATTGATGGCTTCTTTTATTATAGAGGGTCATCCAAAAGGAAACTGCAGATCATGAGCGAGAACAGGTCATGGAAGACGTTGAAATAGGGATATCCGATAACGAGGTAGAAGAAGGATGGACGCTGACGACATTTGAGCTGGTCGCTAATTCTCTATAACTCAAGATAGCGCGTACTCTGGAAAATTACGAGAAAAGTAATGTTTTATCAGTAGAAAAGGTCTCTCTCTTTTTTGTTGGATTGCTGATTTGTTCTTCGCAGGTGAAAAAGAGTCGATACCAAAGCACATGAGGGAACAGGAGCGTGAACGCGGTAGGCCGGTTCTCGAAGACTACACATCAGGAGATAAACATCGTGCCGATACGCTAGAGAAAATAATGTCCAGTGGAAACTGGCTGCATCACTTAATGCGAGTGCCGTTTCGGATACCCTCTCACGCCCTTTCGGTGCTGACTGAGGATGTTCGGGAATAATGACCATTAAAGTAGACCACGATTGGACTGTTGCGTACCTCTTTTGAAACGGAATTCGCCGTCTTAGCTTTGTGCAACTTGTGCACCTGCAACCTCTGATGACCATGAATAAATGTTGCCTATGACTTACATCGATTTATATTAGTGCTAGGACGTTCTGTGAATGTCGCTATTTTATTTTGTATTATCAGTTTCTCGGTCAGTGATGTTATGTGTCCAATATATAAAAGTATACTTTTTTTCATGTCCTGTTATTTAATACGCCTTCTATACATGTAATATGTATTCGTAGCGTGCAGGTATGTTATACGAGCTTTTGATGTAAATGTTTTATCACAAAGCTTCAGAGGATCGAATAAAAAGTGTGAGCATATGCATATTATGGAAAAGGGAAAGCCAGGTACATAGAAATAGACTTGAGCGTTTCCTACTCTATTCAAATAATCTGACCCATGGAAAGCAGTAACGGACGGTATGTCTTTTGGATGAAATACTATTGGTAGTGTGGGGTTTGTAGTGACGAGCACATGTATACTGTAACCATCTTACTCAATATGACTTGTACGTGAGCGTGACCATGAAGCAGTGTACAGCATAAAAAAATTGATCTGGAAGATCACCGATCAGTATCTATTAGGAAGGAGATTGGCTACTTGCAAGTGTCCTTCTTTCTACTACATACATTATATGCTTACGTACCATCTATGCGCGCACTGCTCAAGTATAATTCAGCGCCTTCCATATTAGTAAAGCTAATCATCTGATTATACTGAGTATTTCGGTGATAGCTACAACGATCTGTGTCCTGCGATTAATGATACATCATATCGAATAGTGGCATAAGATGATCGGTTCGCATTGGATCTGCTGTTCATTGATCAGGTGCCACAGGTCACGCGACAAAAAACAAGAGGCTGGCAAAAACGCGCAGAGCCGTAGGTTTTGCATTTCTTTTCCTTTTTCCTGCTTTATACACACACACGCACACACACACACATAGGTCTATGCGCGGAATTGTTGTATTTTCGGGTTCTTCAAACCAACAACTGTGTGAGCAGATATGCCAGCGACTCGGGTGCGAACTAGGCAAATCGTTTCTAAACAAGTTCAGCAACAACGAGACTCGCGTGGAGCTGTATGAATCGGTGCGCGAACAAGATGTCTACATTATCCAATCAGGATGCGGTCATGTCAATGACAACTTTATGGAGCTACTCATCATGATTCAGGCGTGTAAGACAGCGTCTGCTCGCAAAGTTACGGCGGTTATTCCTTATTTCCCTTATTCGCGTCAACCGGACGTGCCTTACAAGCGAAGCGGAGCACCGCTCACGCGTGCACCTCCACCCACCGTGCCTCCTACCCCGCAGACCATTCCTTCGACACCTACTCACCAGCCCAACACTTACTTTAATCAACAAGAAGAAGAAAGACAGAGAGCAGACGATTTTGAATCGCTGCATTTTAACCCGCGCCTGCGCGGTCCTACTTCACCCGCTGTGCCTGACTCGTCTTCCACCTGTTTGAACTTTGACGGTACCTATCGCAAGTGGGTCGCACGCTCTGGTAAACTCGTCGCCGATCTGCTCTCGTCCGCTGGTATGAAATTACGTCTTTAAGAATTCGCCAAAAACAAGCTTATTGACCCTCTTTTCTTTTCTTGTCACGCGCTCACCAGGCGCAGATCATATCATCACTATGGATCTCCATGATCCACAGTTCCAGGGCTTCTTTGACTGTCCTGTTGACAATTTGTCCTGTTCCCCTATTATGATAAAGTACATACAGCACAATATCCCTAATTATCAAGACGCGGTGCTCGTCTCACCCGATGCAGGTGGTGCGAAAAGGTAGCCCGCAAAAAAAAAAAAAAAAAAAATCCC
>VAFG01000127.1:86063-103683 GCA_013461545.1 Syncephalastrum contaminatum
AGCAGAAAAACTCCACATGGATTTCGCCCTTATTCACAAGGAGCGTGTAAGGCCAGGGAATCCACAAAAGCACGACCTCATGTTGGTCGGCGATGTGCGCGGCAGACCGTGTATCCTCGTTGACGATATTGCCGATACAAGCTATACGATCGCCAAAGCAGCCAAGATGCTCCACGAGAATGGCGCGACCCAGATCTACGCCCTGGTCACGCACGCTCTCCTCACGGGCGATGCCATGGAACGGATCTCAAGCAGTTACCTCGATAAGGTCATTGTGAGTGACTCTGTCCCGCAGCGCGACCACGTCCAGCGTTGCTCCAAGATCACCACGTACAGCATCGCACCCATCTTTGCCGAGGCCATCCGACGTATCCACAATGGCGAGAGTGTAAGCATGCTTTTTGATCCAGAGTATGAACTTTTCTGAAATGGGCGGGCGTTATTGTATATAAAATGTTTTTATGCATTGATGTCGTATGTATGCGTTTCATATTGGCCTGGTAATCGCCAGAGCCGGAGCGTGTTATCAATGGTCGTTGGGCCAGCGTTGCTGTCATCGTCTTCGTCGCTTGAATAGCACGGTGCGTACTTCCGTTGGCCGGAGCACGAGGCGAGTAGATGGGGATACGTCGGGTTGAATGCTGCAGCCGTAACAATATCTAGGCAAGGTAATAATGAGATAAATGTCTAGACCGCCAATGTCTTTGCCATACCTCCATGCGCACCATAGGCGCAGATAGAACGGTCTGCGGTTTCACCCGTCGCGATATCGTAAAACAGCAAGGTGCCATCCTAACATACTCATGAGCACAGTGAGCTTATAAAAATGAAGGTGTCATACCTGATCGCCGGTGACGAGCGAGCGTCCTGAAGGATCGATATCGAAATGGATCCGCTGGTTTGTATTGCCCGCGCGTGGAAGCGTATACAAGACATTGCCTGTCTCGCGAATATCCCAACAACGAATGACGTTGGATGATCGCGAGGCTGTGAACAACAGCGACCCATCCAAAGAGAACCGGACTTGTGTGACGCCACCCTCGATGCCCGATAACTTGAGTAACAATTTGTTCGACGTTTCATCATACAGGCCCACCGTTTGGCTGTAGGACCCAGCTGCATAGATACCCGCGTAATCTGGGCTGAAGTCGATGCATGAAATGATGCCTAAACAGCGAAGCATGAATACAAAATGCATGGTGAGTCGCATTTTTGTCATACCTTTCTGTCCTTCTCTACTCTTGCGACTGGGTGACATGGCAATCTTGTCTCCCGACTCTCCTGGTCGCTGTACATCGAAAATTTCAATCATGTTCTCATAGCCACAGTAGATTCTGATAGAACATGTTAAGCGATGCAACAAATTAGAGGGGGTCGACCTACTTGGACCCATCGAGGTTGAACCGGACCACGTTCGGGCCCACAAAACGTTCAGTATGATCGATCACAGGATAGGATGCATAGATGGTGGCCGAGTTGGCATCCCACAGGTGAACGGGTTGATCACGTACGGATGTCAAGAAACAACACGTAGCAGGGTCTGATAAAAGTGAAAACCAATCCACTTGCTTGATCAACACTCTCACTTACCTTGGGCTGACATGGAAGGGAACCATGCAAAGTCATAGACGCTCTCTGCTTCTCGAATACCAAAGGAGGCTTCCAAAGGAATAATGGGCGTCTCATCACGGGCTACATTAAGTTAGGTCGTGTATATCTAAAGGTGTTTTATCTCACATTCAGAATATGCTTCGATAGGTCTGCGAAATGAGTGATATGCCAGATGCTTTATCCGTTTGCTTACGTGTTGAATATCCGAATGATATTGTCGTTCGAGCTTGTGAGGAGACAGCTGCCATCGGGGGACCTAGTCGTGGTATTTGTCTCAGTTGCAGATTCCAAAGAGAGGGTATCCGTTACCATTTTAGGTTACGAAAAAAGTTGTTCTCGTCTGATGGTGGTATCGACTGCATCCTCGGATAGATTTGGTCGTGTTCGTCTTTAAGCGTCTCGCTGACCGTTTCATTGTAAGTATCACATGTGCTTGCCATCTCTCTGAGAGGGCTTTCACGTAAAGTATGGACAAAGACTGCGTATTCTTGTTGCTGGTGTTCTTCTTGTTCCAGCGTCGTTGCATTATCGGATCCGGCTTTTTCGTCTGCGTTTATGTTTGTGTCGGTCACTTCCATATTATCTGTAGATGTTGTTTGTGTGGTCAGAGGTGCTTCTTTGCTTTCGGCAGCGATCTCGTATGGTGCGTCCGAATCGGCCATGGTAATATATGTGTGTGTGTGTGGTGTTATAGGACAACGGCAGGTGCTGCTGCTATGTTGAATGCAGTTATCTGCTTTCCTCGTCAAGATATCCGAGCGGTGTGCTGTATCAGAAAGAGACAAAGACCAGACCGAAGAGCGATGGACCAATTGCGCTTTGGTTATGATCAGAAAGCCAAGCACCGAGCGTCTCTTTTTCGAAGCTCGGACTTGGAAAAACACGCGTCAAGAATTGTCAAAAGCGCGACGCGAAACCCGGAAACAAGGCACACCTTTACACATACTTTTCTTATTCTGTTGTCTCGATGGATCTGGACGTCTCCACCATCGCTTATTATGACATTCTTTTTACCGCCCAAAAATTAAAGAAATTCAAGACCTGGCAAGATGGTATACTCGCAATGAGGTCGACCGCAGCACAGACGGAACTGACTCGACTTCTAATAGGACGCATGAAATATTACAGCTTCAACAAGAAGGTACGAAACGCCATGTCTTTCCACCCTATGCTAATCAGCGCCTTCAGCTGGAAATTTATGATGAAAAAGGTTACAACATAGACAGGTCGGTCCGCTGTGCAATGTCGTCTCGCCTTGGTTAATAACGCTTGTCATGACAGAAAATTCAGTCGGACGGGCCGACCCGATGTGGGAGACGAAATCGAGTTCGATGGTCACGTCGTGACGGTCGAGTCATACATTACGGACGAACCCATGGTCAATCAGGCGACTGCTGTGCCACCCGCGACGACACGCATGGTACGGAAAGTAGTGTCTGAATAGTGCTTTGATTCTAAGCTCTCGATGGATAGGCCCCCCAAGTGCCCCTCGCGACACTCGAACCTCGTATTCAACACCAGGTCGTGCCTGCCACCCACGCGCCTACTGCAGCCTCTTCACCCTCCCTTCGTGATATACAGACCCACTCAGCGCAACGACCGAGAAAACGCCTACGTGGACCGGGCATGCCCCGCCGCAGCACAGCCTCTGCGGAGAGCAGCGAGCCACTCCAGGCGCAAACATCTTCTACTCGACACACATCTCCTCCAATACCTGCACCTATACATAGGAATACCACTGTGCCTTTTCAAGATCCATCGATGAACATCGCCCGCAAAGAATCTGCATCTCGTACGCCGACAAACCCACCACTCGAGGTAAAAGCAAACAGCACCTATAATAACCTACTGATAAATCAAGCAGAGTGACACTAACCTATCTTCATCCATGCCAACACGACCATACACGACAAAGTCGTCACCAGAGACAGTACACGAACCAGACCCAGCAGTAAAGCCAATGAGCATACAAGCGGCAGATCCGCCCTCCTCGATACGCGCAGCTCCTCGAAAGCCATCACCTGCTGAACAGCAACCTTCGCCACCGCCACAGCGCAGATCGCGCGTGGGCCTTTCCAAGCGGAATGCGACCGTGTTACATGACGTCTCGCCGACCGAGACACCTCCCGCCATAGCTAGTCCAAAGAGGCGCTTGGCCGAGACAGAAAGCGGATCCACCCCCAGTACGTCCGGTACCCCCAGTGTTCCCGGTACGCCCAGTACGAGTGCATTTGTCTCCGGGTCCGCCATCGAAGTTTTAGAGCAACAGCAAGCGCAAGACAACAGGTAGGTCCCGATCGATTTATTATTTATTTACTCAAGTCGCCTTGGATAGTATCCCACCTTTCCGGGTACCTTCCGCATCCGATAAAGGAGTGTAAGCTTTTCTTTGGTTTGGATTGGGTGAGGCGTTTCTCTCACACACAAAATAGGTATCTACCACTGGCACTTACGTTTCCTGGACGAGACAAGGCGCTCATGACGCTCAAGGCACGCAAACCCCCCAAACGCACCCAGACGATACCGACTCGCTTTGTATGCCGCCTTCAAACCTGCACACGACCTTTTGTTACTCACATTACGTCTAGTCCAATAGTGAAAAGTACAAAGATATCTTTCGGCGAGCACTTCATGAACATTTTCAAGTAGGTTTAGTTTCTTCTTGTTTACATCTTATTTTCTACTGTGATTGACGCACTGTGTAGATTCTGCTCTTGAATTACGCAATCTATTACCACAGTGTAGCAAGGAAAGCGCCTGAACGCGGAGACGCGGAACGCTACTTTCGGTCGAAAGGCTTGGGATTTTATGGAGGCTGCAAGCTGGAAAGGTAATACAAGGTAAAACAGACGGGTTGAAATTTGGCTGACGGAAAGGCATAGCGAACGCCGGTACAATGGCTCGACGCGTTTTCGTCTCCGTCTATCCAACCGAGAGCATCATTCGAAATACAGCAAAGGTATACATTATCTATTTTTTCAGAAGGAGAAAGTGGAACAATGAACACGTGTTTATTAGATGATGTCTGGGTCATATCCAAGACGCGCGCATTTGAGCCGCATGGCACCTTTCTCGGACGCAGTACTTACTACGGACCCTTTTCGGATGGCAAGATCGAGGTGCGTCTCCAATTTATTCTTCAAGAGGAAAGCAGACTCATACACACTGTTTTAGGTCGCCTGCGTAACGCAGCGTGACGAAAGGATCGCCAATGGCATGGTTTCGGAAGGGGCTGATGTTTTTGCATTGCGGACGATCTCGGGCAGTAGCGAATTCATGATGCTCGGTAAGTAGGTGCACCCATGATGGTCCATTTTCTCACCCTCAGCGTAGACGCCTTGTCCGACTCCCTCGACGCGCTGCCTCTCTTGCCGCATATCTTGAGTGAGCCGCAACACAAAGGAAAACGGAAACAGTTGCAACCGCCCCGGCCCCTCGATCATATACGCCTGACCCGAGAAGACAATATCAACATTGCGGCTCGGCTTGACGCAGCCGCGATCCAGTATACACTGAACCCCGATCAAGAGAGGCAAGTAAGAATACAGACATTGGTTTGCCTAGACTGATCAGAAAACAGTGTGTTACGCCAAGTGGCTAAATCCATTATTGTCGCCCCTGGATGGAACGAGGAACCCGGATTTCCGATTACACTAGTGCATGGTAAGGAACAAGAGTATGCCTTGCGCATCTGGGACTTACGTGCTGATATAGGTGTCTTTGGCGCTGGTAAAAGGTTCGTCGTACGAATACATACGTGCGCGCGTCTTGTGAGCATGGAAACTCACGGGTTATATGAAGCTATCTGGCGGCCGTTATTATCATTTTCTTGCGGGACATTGTCGATACGGTGAACGACGGTCGCGAGCCCAATAATCAGATCCTGTTTCGTATCATGATATCCTCCATGACGGTAAGAATGAAAGCCGAGAACCATGTTAGCTCATGCTGAGCTATCTCTGTAGAATGTTGCTGTAGATCGCATCTTGGCTGTGAGTGAACATAGTTCGAATGTACTTCTTCTTCGTTTGTGCTCATTCATCCTAGTCTCTTCTTGAACTAGGCTATGACTCGTTTGTCCGTATTGGAAGGTAAAGCCTTAGGATGAATATCACCCAGTAAATCTCACTAGATGTATGCAGTCTGAAAAAGATCGCCAAGAATATCTTGCCATACACGGTCCAGTCGAAGTTCTCCGGCAACGATGGTAAGCTCTCGCATCCTGAATTCCTGGAACCCACTGATGATATATATACAGAGCTCAAGGAGCTGGAACTCATGCTGGAGGACCCTCAAAACTCGGAGGAAGATTCGGATTATATCGCAACAACGATCCAAAAGTTTCGCAAGCGAGAATATAACCTGACGGCACAAACAGCAGGTGTCGTAGGCAAGTCCCAATGGTAGCACGATGTATCTGCTTCTCTATATCTCACACACTTGGAACAGGTACCACATGCGTGGCTAGCGTGTTTGAAGTATTTGAGGATTCTGTCTTTGGGCTCGTGCTGCTCGATGAAGCCTCGCAGTTGATGGAGCCCTTGACGCTTGTACCCCTGGTACGATTCCGAACAAGCCGTCTGATCCTTGTCGGTGACCCACTTCAGGTACATATGCGCGGGCTGCCTCAAATCTGTGCTCATGCCTTTTCTGTAGTTACCGCCCACATTGACGACGGTTTCAGAGGATTCTCACGTTGGACAAGGCCTTGACAAGACGCTCTTTGATCGATTGACCGAGGTATGCTGACGACCAGTGCGACATCTGTTTCCTTAACTATTTTATTTTACTGTAGCTTGGTATTGCTGTAAGAAATGGACATGGTTTATCCCGATTTATAGAAATGTACTCATCCTTTACCACAGTCCATCATGCTGCGCACGCAGTATCGCGTAAGTATACAAAATAGCCAGAAAAGCTCGCACTTTCAACTTGTTTCTATAGTGCCACCCCTCCATATCCGGCGTCAGCAACCAGCTATTTTATCAAAAGCGGCTGATGGATGGCGTGACAGTGCGGAACCGCAAGCCGTTGATCGAAGGCCTGCCACCGCTGACGTTTGTGGACGTGCTGGGCCAGGAAGAGCGGAACCCTCGTAACAATTCATTCTGGAACGAGAGCGAAGTGGCTCTCATCGGGCACACCATCGAGCATTTCTTGGAGCTTGGGTTGGATGCTAGCGCAATCGGTGTCATTGCCCTTTGTAAGTCGTCGTCTAAGGAACGGTGGGATCGAAATTGATATTTGCATAGACAAAGAGCAAGTGGAGAAATTGAACGCTTTTATTGGCGCCCGTCTCCAGGGCAAGCGAAAAGCCATCCAGGTAGACGTTCTTGGGCACTTGTCTAGCTGGGACCAATCTGATGCAACTTGTAGATATCCACGGTCGATGCCTTCCAGGGCGGTGAAAAGGATGTGATTCTATTGTCAACTGTGCGGACGACCGAAAGCGGATTCATTGATAATAACCAACGTGTCAATGTCGCGCTAACACGCGCAAAAAGGTAGAAAGAAAAAGGCGTTCAGTGACAACTCAATAATGTGGGCATCTAGACATTTGGTTATTCTGGGCAAGCAAGAGCTTCTGACGAGCAATCACTTATGGACGGATATATTAATGCACTGTCAAAGTAAGCGAATTTTTGGAAATAGAGGGACAGACACACTCACGCTGAAAATCGGACGCGACAGATAGCAGCATGACGGGTAACGAGTTTGTGCAGCTTTTAGCAAAACTGCAGTCCGATGCCAATGATAGCTAAAGAGCTTATAAAAGCTGTCTACTTCACTCACGCACTGAGCGCTTACTTTTAACGACGTGTCGTCAGCTTTAAAAAGAGGGGTATTCGTGAAGACTCTTCCCGAGCAATTTCCAATGATACCGTGACGACATAGGCGTAATTAAGTATTCTTGTTGTGCAAAAGCAAATGTACGTGGGATGGATGTAGATATATTGTATGTGTGGTGTGCGTGTGCGCGTGCGTGTGCGTACGTTTTCTCATTATTGGTCATACTAAAGAATAGGGATGCGTCAGTGTGTGTTTGTCTATACTCGGTAGATTCAATTTACCCTTTTGGCAACCATGCCTTCCGGCGGCTTGGTCTCAACAGTCTTCGTAGCAACCTCGCTCCAGTTGGTAGAAAGGCACGTACCGTTGCTCTCGACGTAACTTTTCATCATGGCGCGCTTCGAGTCCTCATCGGCGTTGGCATAAATTTGGTGGAACAATTCGTTCAGGGACTGATCACCGCCCTCTTGCTCGGGATCCTTGTCAATGTCGCATGCAATCTTGTTCCAGTCCTTTGGCTTGCGCGAGCTCGAGATACTACTGCTCGTAGCCGCCACTATGAAACGATTTATGAGCCCATACCGTCCTAGAAGTTCTCAAAGAGATCGGGAGCTTACGGTGGGAAGGAAGCGTATCCTCGCCCTCAAGCTTATTCCATTGGATACCCTCTGTCTTCTTCTTGAGCTTGATCTCGACCTTGGTGGACAGGATACGGTAGGACGACTGCATGGGATCAATGTCGTGGACGAGCGGATCGAGCTCGAGCGAGTATTCTGAACCGGCGGCGGCCATTTTGATGGTAAGGGAAAGCTAAAAGCATGCATGCTGTCAGCAAAGCGCCGCATTTTATTATCCTTGTCCTCGTTGTCACGTACGGATTTATCAAAGAAGGAGAGACTGATATCGCTGTCCTTGACGTTTTTGACAAAAATCTCGACGGTCACGAAAGCATCATTCTGGAACCATTCATGTCTATCAGACATCAGTAAATGTTTAATCAGCTTTGACAGCGCTTACCTAGCGCGGTAAGTCTGAGCCATGCCGGGTGCAAGCGCTGCTTTATGCTCCTCCTTTGACTTGATCTGTTCCTCAGGCTTCTTGGATTCTGCCTTTTGCTTCTTGGCTTCTGCCTTTTGTTTCTTGGCTTCTGCCTTTTGTTTCTTGGCTTCTGCCTTTTGTTTCTTGGCTTCTGCCTTTTGCTTTTTGGCTTCTTCCTCGGCCTTTTTGGCTTCTGCCCTTTCCTTCTTAGCTTGTTCCTTTTGCTTCCTGGCTTCAAGAGCAGCCAGCTTCCCCTCGTTATTGCTCAACCAAGTGGCCAGGGCCTTTTCGTTCGGGTTGAGTTCCTTTGATTTCAGAAACTCATCCTGGGCCTCATTGTATTTTTTCAGTCGATTGAGACAGATACTAGATTGGGTCATATTTAGACAAATAAGTACAAAACATATATCGCCTATATATGCATATATACATAAATAAATATATATATTACCCTTTCTGTAGGTGACCGCGTGCAAGTAAGCTGCGGGAGCCCTGGTTTGCGTTGAGCATATTCAGAGCGTGCGTGACATCGTCGAGGCCCTTTTGGAATTCCTTGAGTTTCTGGTACGCTGTACAACTGACGGATAAGATTCAGTGTCGAGCGGCACTCGTTACTCGGTGCCTTACCGCCTCAGCATAATTTCGGGATTAGTATTGTCAACCATAAAGGATTTGGTATAATTGAGGACGGCATCCTCGTACTCGTCGTCAAAGAAGGCGTCATTCGCCCTGGCATAAAGTTCTGCGGCGGACATAGTCAGAGGCAGAAAGTAACGCGTAGAGCGTAGTCAGATAAAGAAAGAAAAAAAGCCCACTTCCAGCACTTTCTCTTCCATCCGATTGGCCAATTCTTTCCCTGCACACAAACACCTGCACACTGCAATAAGATCTATACTTTCTCATTCAAGGGAGGCGATGCATGGTCTGTTTGGTTAAACGGGGTAAGCAGTAATAAGGGCGTAAGGGGTGGCTCCTAATCCACTTGCACCTTTATAAAAGCACATCACATATCCTTCACCTTGTTTATTTTCCCTTTTCTTCTTCATACCACCATGTCCTTGACTGTTACTGTTACTTTGCGGGAGACGAGCGAAAAAATCGAAGGCGTCCTGCAGAGTGCAAGCAGGCCTTTGAAGCCTTATCTGCCAGCTGTCAGCCGATTTCTGGTCGTGGCCACCTTCATGGAAGACGCGCTCCGGATCTTCTTTCAGTGGTCTTCTCAAGTCCACTATCTCCAAAAAGCGCGTCACTTTCCTGGCTGGTCCGCACACGCATTTTTAGCTGTGAATGCCCTGGCAAGCTATAGAGTATATTATAGAGAGCAGAAGGTATTAATGGATGAATATTAGGTCATGATGGTCGGCTCTCTTTGTATCATTACGAAACGACAAGTCGGCATTTCGGTGGTGGCGCTCTCGGGTGTGATGCTTTTGCAGACGATCGGATATGGTCTCTTTTTTAACTTTGTAAGCGAATACAAAAGAAAAAGGCGACGGCATCTCATGGCTGATCGATTTTGCATTTGTAGTACTTCTTTTTGCGTAATCTGTCCGTGACGGGTGGGTTGCTTCTTTCTCTTTCTGAATCGCTTCTGCGCGTGCGTCGTGCGAACGCCACCACCGCCCTCTTTGGTCTGCCCCAGCTCAATGAAAGTGAGCGGCACAAGTACTTTCAACTCGCCGGCCGTATCCTCCTCGTCCTACTCTTTCTCGGCTTCATCGTCAATGGTGAGTGGACCCTGGCACGCATACTGGTATGCTTCGTTGGCTTGGTAGCGTGTGGTATGGTCGCGGTGGGGTTCCGCGCCAAATGGTCTGCTTCATTGCTCGTCAGCGTGCTCTGTGTCATGAACGTGCTGGTCAACAACTGGTGGACCCTCAACTATACCAGCTCCCGACGCGACTTTTTGAAATATGACTTTTTCCAGACCCTCAGCATCATGGGAGGTCTTTTGCTTTTGATCTCTATTGGCCCTGGTGGGCTGAGCATCGACGAGAAGAAAAAAGAGTTCTAGGTTAAATAATCAAAAAAGTAATACGAGCTATATACATTCTTTTATACATATACAATAAATAGAACGAACGTGTTAATACAGGATGCTAAACTGGTATTATTGGGCCTAGCTGGTAGGATAGAATGGAACAGGTGGCAGTTGTTCGAGTGTTTGACCGTAAGACGGGGGTTCTTCTGCCGATTTGTAGGCAGGTGGGCTGGGCATGTCGCCTTCCCAACACCGCTCACGCGATGCCACCACCAACGGCAGTTCGAGCGAACACAGAAACTGGTTGACCTCGCGCCCATCGTCGCGCTTGACCACGTGATGTGTTCCTCCGTTTCCCGTGGTCAATTTAATGTCTTCTGAGGCCGGTCCGGGTGAGGCCGACCTGCCCAGTGAAAAGATGGACGAGATGGAGGACGAGGACGAGGACCGGCTCAACGTGGGCGGGGGTGTACATGCGTCATGCGGCTCTTTTTCAAGCATAATGTTGACAGCAACATGATGCGACACCCGCAGGAGGCGGTAGGCCGTGTCGGCGTTCACGCGAGGACACACGCGAAACACAGCATTGTAGGTCTGCGGCTGAGTTGGGTCATAATCCGGGTCTTTTGATGGATAAAAGGTACTCCAGCCCAATGGGAAGCTGTCGTCAGTGAGGGACGCGGACTGGCAGGTGAGCGACTGTTGCCCGGTCGTGCGGTAATGCACGCGTTCGCGCAGAGCGCACGTGACGGAGCGGACGAGATGATGGGGCTCCTTGATTTGCATATTGAGATCGAGGTGGATCAGCCCCCCTTCGCGATAGACCAGGGTGGGCGCCTGCGCATGGTACTCGAGCTTCTCGGGGTAGTCTTTACCTCGCACACGGTCCACCAGACTCGTTACGGGTAAGTCGTTGAGCAAACACCGCCGGATGGGTAGCTCTTTCTTGACACTCACGTCGTTGCCGCTGAACATAGAGGTCACCCGCGAGAGCTGCTTAAGATGGGCGCGGAGGCGATAGCGGATGCCGCCGCGCTTGCCGTGAAAGGTGGCGGGGAGATCGGGAGGGAGATCAAATTTGAATGGGTAGACAAAGGTGCCCGGATCAAGGGTTATGTCTTGCTGGACAAAATCATGCGTGCGGTAGATCACCGTGCGGCACTCGATGCCTTCGGAGGTCGGCACCCCCACCGTGCTACCTGACTTGATCTTGACCTTGCAGCGACCTTCCAAGACGATGCGAAACTGGCGGATACGGATGGGTCGATGTATCGTCAAGCGGCATGTGCCCTCGAGCTCCGTGCACTCGGTGTCGTATTCTGTCACGCCGCGCAAGATGCCTGTGAAGGACGGGTCGACCGTGATCTCGATCGTCGCATCTTCCTTCGTGTGAGCCTTGAAGCCAGGCATGATCGTCATCAAAGGTGCGTCTTTTGATTGATTGAGCAGGGAGTAAGAGAGGGAAACACACAGAGAAGGGAAAAGAAAGTGGGGCTGACCCGATATGCCGGGAGAAACAGAGAAAAAAAATATGCGGCATGGTTCGGAAATCGCGTCTGAAACCAAAGATTTTCTAAGTTCCATGCGCTCGGCATGATGAGAAACCTCGCGCAGGTTTACTTGACGCTTGCTTTGAAACATTTTTTCTTCTGTCTCCATGTAGAACTTGCGTTAAGCTTGGCATCAGCAAGCGGCCAGTTAATATGCCCATGTAGAGATCTGTACAGGAACATAGCGGAGCCGGATTGCAGGAGATATCGAGAGGACGAGAAAATAGAGAGCTGCTCTACCCGGTCCAGATAAGACATGGCGAGCGCTGAACGGGGTGGCCTTCCAATAGTATACATACGTATCTTTCTCTTGTAACACGACGATGAAGAGTAACAACAAGTATACATTAAGCGCAAACAAGTATTCATACTGTATACCCCCGACCCTGACTGCTGACAGACACTGTCCTTTTGCATTTCTTTTGACTTACCGACAATCTCTTCAGACGCCCTTTAGGATACACCTGGAGACAATACGTAGCGGCCGCTCCACGTACTGTACAGTATGAATGTAAAACTGCTTGATCCGCTCGGAGATGCTGTTGGAAGGACCTTCTTTCCATCATTTGGGACACGGAGCTGCCTAACATAGTGCAGGATTATCAAGATGGATACACCTTATTATGGTAATATGTATCGCTACAAACGATTGGACATTGGGTGAGTCTTTTAAAATAACATACGACAGAATTGAAAGAAAAGCAGTGGCTTCTTTGCAGACGAGACTCATGGTATAACAGTAAGCCAGTTTTTTTGTGTAATAACGCACCAAAGTATCATTAATACAATCTGTATACACTCTTTATGTCAGCGCTCCCTGTTATAACTCAGAGTGATATCTTCGCTGTAGGACCCAGTGTCATGCAAATGCAGTTTATCACAAACTTTTCGCATTATCATGGCTAACGGGGTAACAGGGGTCTTTGTTCCGGCTTATAGGTGCGAAACGTTATGAATGAAGAAATTACGGCCACAAGCCTTGCTTAGTATGAGACCCATTAATGATCTTCTAAAAAGGTCTTTGCATTGCGGAACAGGTCGATGGAATAAACCTGGTATAGATAAACTAGGATGTTCGTATCCCAAGCAACAATAATAATTATTGCAAGCTGGATGAGCCACGTCACACGATTTTTTTTGTGTTGTTTGTAGGCCCCCGGAAGTCCGCTTGTGTTTTTTACCTTTATTTTTTCACCTCCACTTGCTCCCCATTCTCTTCTATTAACAATGCTCCGTGCCGCCTCCCGTCAACTCGCTGGTGTCCAGCGCGTCGCTGCCCGCCGCAACGCCTCCACCCTTGCCGTCGAGAACCTCGAGACCCGCTGGAAGACCCTTTCCACCCAGGAGCAGAACTCCATCGCCAAGCAGTTGGAGGAGGCCCAGAAGGGTGACTGGAAGGTCCTCTCCCAGGAGGACAAGAAGGCTGCCTGTAAGTATATCATTGATTCTTTTGTTTGGCGCGTTTTGGTGCATTCATTTGCATAATGGCCCCTCGATTCATATTGAATCATTCTTTCATTCATTTAAATGACAATGTATATTCATGTACGCGCTTTAACTTGTCATCGAATAGACTACATTGCCTTCGGTCCCCACGGTCCCCGTGAGCCCTTGACCAAGCCCGGTCACGGTGCCAAGGTCTGGGGTGGTGTTGCTGGTGTCATGGTTGCCTCGGCTGCTCTCTTCTACGTCATCCGTGTCAACGGTAAGAAACGAATCATACTATATGTGATCAGCGATTCTTATTCAATGTTATTTTACTAGGTGAGGAGAAGCCCGCTACCTTCAGCAAGGAGTGGCAGGAGGCTACGAACGAATACCTCAAGAGCCAGAACTCGAACCCCATCACCGGTATCTCTTCCGAGGGTTACAAGGGCAAGGGTTACGTTCAGTAATTTATCCTTTGTCTCCTTTCCATCTTGTTCTTTCTTTCTTTTCTCCAACCTCCACTTACCGTCATTGATAAAAGTGAAGCATTTGTGTCTTAGAGACCCTCTATTCCTTGCCTACATTGACACAAAGTTTTTTTTTCCTAAAAAAAATCACATCACAAGAACCTTATCAGGTTGTTCTCAATTTACATACACAACACTTTCTCTTATTGCTGTCACTACCTCGATACATACAAACTTGTACTCCTTTCTATTCACAGTGTGTTTCGTTATGTATGGGTGCATATTCGTATCATACCATGCTCTCACGTTCGCGTTTGAGGCATTACGTTATGCTAAACACGCGGCCGTTTCGTTCTTCTAAGAGCCATGAAGTCATGGACATTACGAGAGCTCGAGAACACGCCATCGTGTTCCTGCGCTTGTTTCGACGACGTGCTCTCGCTGGTTTTTGCAGCTACATTGCTTCCATGATTTGAAACCCACGGACCCTTCTGCAGCGCTGTTGGTTCGTATATTTGGATTGGTGTGCTTGAGTGTCTCATATTTTGGTGCACGTCAGGAACGGATGTGTCATGTTCTTCCTCACTGCTAATTGACAGACGGTCACTTGATGTGGATAGAGTCGCGTGCATGTTTGCTTGTGCCTGCGCGGTAGGCATCCCCTTACAATATCTGCTCATGCTGTGTGCTGAAGATCGATCGCTACTGCTACGTATGAATATAGGAGGCGTAGCATTTCTGGAAAGTGGCGTAGGTGATCCGTCCAAAATCTGGAGAGACATATGACTGCTGGGCGATGTTACTCCACTGCTGATTTCCTCAAGCAAAACTGGGTACAGGTTATTGCTGACAGCGGACTCATCTGGCAACGATCGGTAGCTGAGCGTCTCGTTCAGAGAAGATGTAGCAGGCGTGGTGATGCCTGACGATAAGGTACAAACTTCTTGATGCGCGTCGCGGTCGTAAGGACTGTTCTGTGCTTGCTCGTTTATCGAGGCAGAAGGACGTGGCTTCGGATTAGTTCTGACTTTTCGGGTCCACTTTCTCATCTGGCTGTCGCTTGCTGATAGTTCTGGCGATGCTGTCATAGTTTACTAATGAGGTTTTTCCTTGTATAACAATCACGAATGGTGATATACGTTACCTTTTGCAATAGTCCCTGTCGAGTCCTTTGATGATATTTTGGCAAGATCTGCTTTAAAACTGTCTGTCATGGATTCTGCGCGACTAGTTGTATTCGACTAAATGGAGAGGAGAATTTAAACCATATTTTCACTTTAATATATTTTACGCATACAAGTTGTATATTCATCCCACTGTGCTCGTGCTTGTTGTCGTTTGAAGGGTTTATCAAATCCTCCATAACTAGCAGCATATGGTAGGTGCGCGAATCCAGTTGAGGCCTGTCGCTAGCGCCGTACACAGTAGAAAGAGTATGAGACACTCCCAAGTGCTTTTAGAAAATAACTACCCATGGTCCATGTTAGGCAGACTAAAAAAATCGAGAGAGACACTTTCGTCTGAGTGTGGTGGCTCCATCCCTGGCAAATAGCGAAGGCACTGGCGCATGGACGAAAAGGAAAAGGTACTATTATTGCTTACAAGTCTCTGGCGGTCATCGGAGAGCAAGACACCATCAGAAAAGATAGGTATCTCGAGCATAGTCTCTGAGTGATCATGTTTCTCGTTGACGCCCTCAAAAAGTTGATCCACTTGAACAAGCTGCGACCACGTTGACCTGTCGATACACCAACACGCTTCGGATATATCTTCTTGCCCGTCGAAACCGATAATTGTGCCCAAGGAAGGATAGTCTACTCAAAAAGCGCATGTTGTCATCAGTTAAAACCCCTGAAGCGGTAAAGCTATCCAGGCGTATGCGTTCGTACCGTCATCTTGTGCCAAGGCCAGATCAGGATCATCAAAAAGGAAGCTTTTGTGCAGCGCGATCCCGTGGCACACTTTATTGAGGAGATGCAAAAAATAGAGTATATGTCGTCTTGAAAAAGCTTATCATCAGAGGAGTAACATGAATAAGCGTGGTGGATTAATAATAATAGACGCACTGCGGTAATTACCCTCATCCACCGCAGTAGACGGGTCATCGTCTCCTTTTGCGCTCCTTAGATGTGTGAGAGACGTTTCGATCTCGTCTTTCCAGTCACTCATTGGATTAAATCAGAATCGTATGAGTGATAAAGTATATCAGTATTAATAAGAGTAGAGTAATGTGGATGGTATGATCCAACGAACAACAAGCAAAAGGAACATTTTTTTAAACACACTTACCAAAAATAGATGGCAAAATGTGTGATCGGCGGTCGCACACAGCAGCCCCGCTCGGCCGAGACACGCCTATAAATTCTGAATTTCAAGTTACTGCCACAGCTTGTCATCTTGTTTTTTCCTCCCATTAAAATGTCGTCTACTGAGTCTGTCATTCTTGTCACAGGTGGCTCCGGCCTGGTCGGTAAGGCCATTGAGTGGGTCATTGAGAACGATCCCTCCGAGCGCTATGGCAAACGCGCTGGCGAAAAGTGGGTCTTTTTGACTTCCAAGGATGGCGATCTCAGGTACTTTTAATTTACGCCTCATCCAATTTGATGACTCACTTATGCTTAAACTTACAGAGATACTGAGCAGACCAAGGCTATCTTTGAAAAGTACAAGCCTACCCATGTCATTCATCTTGCCGCCATGGTCGGTGGTCTGTTCAAGAACATGAAGTACAAGCTCGACTTCTTGCGCCAAAACATGCTCATCAACGACAACATTCTCGAGCTGTCAAAGCAATACGAGGTAAATACAGTGTTATTTGGGTAGGAAAAGAGAATGGGAAGTAAACTCTGTATGATAGGTCAAGAAGGTTGTGTCGTGCTTGTCGACTTGCATCTTCCCTGATAAGACAAGCTATCCTATTGATGAGACCATGGTCCACAACGGTCCTCCCCATGACTCTAACTTCGGCTATGCTTACGGCAAGCGTATGATTGATGTTCAGAACCGGTAAGTCCCAAAAGAAGAAACAGAGTATCTACGATGTGATTTCATATATACTTAACACTATCCCGTCTTAGTGCCTACCACGAGCAGTACGGCTGCAACTTTACCTCTGTGATCCCCACCAACGTTTTTGGTCCCCATGACAACTACTCCCTTGAGGACTCTCACGTCCTGCCCGGTCTGACCCACAAGTGCTACCTCGCTAAGCGTAAATATTCGACTCTTAATAGGCAGTCTGGATAAGATGACTCATCCACCTTGTAGAGAACGGCACACCTTTCGTTGTGAGCGGTACCGGCAAGCCTCTGCGCCAGTTCATCTACTCGCGCGATTTGGCCAAGCTCTTCATTTGGACTCTTCGGGAGTACCAGGAGATCGACCCGATCATCCTGTCGGGTAAACACATGGGATAATGAGCGGGAAATGCCCAAATTTGGATACTCATCTTTTTTTCTCTTTTTCGGATAGTGGGTGAGGAGGACGAGGTCTCTATCAAGGACGTCGCCGACGCCATTGTCAAGGCCCTTGACTTCAAGGGTGACTACTCGGTAAGTCTTGACACTTGATCAGATAGGTATCATCATTTACTGACTGGTTTGAATAGTTCGACACCAGCCGTGCTGACGGCCAGTACAAGAAGACGGCTAGCAACGCCAAGCTGATGAAGCTGCTGCCCGACTTCCAGTTCACGCCCTTCGACCAAGGTAAGAACGAGAAAGAGAGAAAGAGAACGAAAAAAAAAAAAAAAAAAG
>VAFG01000127.1:103883-138558 GCA_013461545.1 Syncephalastrum contaminatum
GACCTAACACCCGACTCTGTGTCTTTTTTTGTAGCCGTCAAGGAGTCTGTGGACTGGTTTGTGGAAAATTTCGAGACGTGCCGCAAGTAGAAAAGAGAGTCGCAGACGGGAATAAAATTACAAGAAGGATATATTGGTCGGGTGTCTCTTTATTTTTCTGGAGGGTTCGCGGAAACTCCTTATCGTAACCGATCGGGGATGTCGTGTGTAACCGCAAAAACAATTGGGTTCAATGTTCTTGCGCGTGCATCAGACGCATTGGAGAGGGAGCGGGCGGGGTCAGCCGGTTCCTATAAGTTCCATCACCCTGAGCACAAGGCGGCACACACACACATCATAGAAACGCGCCTGTTCTTTTTCTTTCTTCTTCTTTTCATTATTACTTTATAAGATGTATGAGGATCCTACGCCCTCGCCTGGCTTGACTGCTGAGAAGGTGGCCTACTATCTCCCACTGCGGCCCGACGATACCAAGCGCATCATCAATGTCACACATCAAATCCCATACAACATTCTCCACTCGCCCGGTGCGGTGGAAGAAAAGGCCGTGCATTTGCCCTCGCCCCCAGGCACGCCCTCCCCATCCACTCGCGCTGACAAGTCGGTCACGCCAGAAGACAATCAAGGTCTTGCGGAGGCTCCCATCAGTCGTGTGTCGCGCAGGCATCAACGAAGCCATACGCTGCGTGTCAAATTCCAAGCAGCGGATTGGACCGTCGTGCAGCGTAGAGGGCATGCGGCGCTGTATGCTGGACTGCAGAGCCTGAACAAGCACTGGGAGGCGATCCACATTGGATGGACCGGGCCGGTGCACGTCAAGGGCTCCAAGACCAAGATGGTCGACATGGACAAGGTCGATGTGCAAGACAAAAAATCCCTACAGCGCCTCCTCTGGGACACGGGACGCATTGTACCCGTCTTTTTAGATAACAAATCACGCGGCCATTATGAGGGTTACTGCAAAGAAGGTAAGCAGAAACTGGTTCATAGGGTAATTGAAATCTCTGCATTGCTAACTTGGACCTGTGCCTTAGTACTCTGGCCTCTTTTTCATTACGTCGTATGGCAGAATGCGACGGACGGCCGGGCCGAGAAGCGTAACTGGGAGGACTATGTCGCCGTGAACTATCAGTTTGCGCAGACCATCATTGAGCATTACCGTCCGGGTGACATTAGTAAGTAGCTGATAGTACTGGGAACATTTAGTGTTGACAGCAATACCTTATTTATTCTAGTCTGCATTCATGATTATCATTTACTGCTGGTGCCGGAGATTCTCCGCAAGAGCATCCCGGATGCAACTATTGGCGTCTTTGTCCATGCTACCTTCCCAAGCTCAGAGATTTTCCGATGTCTGACGAGTAAGTTCTGCATTTAATTTGCTGTACTGCACAGTAGAAAAAGGAAACAAATGCGGGAACAGTATAATTTCTCACATGAAGCAGCCCGAAACGAAATTTTGCAGGGTATGCTGGGGGCCAATCTCGTTGGCTTTCAGGTACGTCACACTCCATACACATACATGCTGCAAAAATTCTGACTTATTTTTTCACATAGACGTATGCCTATGCGCGCCATTTCATCTCGTCGAGTACACGCATGCTCGGCTGCGAGTCGACGCTGACCGGTGTCAATTTTAATGGCCAGGTAGTCTCGGTCGGTGCGTTCCCGATTGGTATCGATGTGGACCGCGTGCAAATGTTCAAGAGCCAGCCCAACGTACGACCCAAATCTGATAGTATCCGGGACATGTATGCCGACAAGAAGATCATCATTGGCCGCGACAAGCTCGACTCGACCAAAGGTATTCTCCAGAAACTGCATGGCTTTGAAAAGTTCCTCCACGACTATCCCGAATGGCGCAACAAGGTCGTCTTGATCCAGGTGACGACTCCAACCCATGGTGACCATGCCAAGCTCGAGACCAAGATTTCAGAGACTGTGAGCCACATCAACGGAATCTACGGCTCGCTCGAATTTACGCCGGTGCATTACTTCCATCAAGACATTGACCGTGATGAATACTATGCGCTCTTGTCAGTCGCGGACGTGGGTCTCATCACGAGCGTGCGTGACGGCATGAACACAACTTCTTTTGAGTATATTATTTGCCAGCACGACAATCCGGTCCGTGGTCCGTTGATCCTGTCCGAATTCACAGGCACAGCTGGTTCGCTCTCTGCCGCCTTGCTGGTCAACCCCTGGGACTATGCTGGTGTCGCCAAGGCCATTTACGATGCCCTCACCATGTCCCAGGAGGAAAAAGAAACCCGCCATCACGTAAGTAGCACTGACTTGCCTTATTTTTATTTATTTTTTTGGTCCACGTGCACTGACAGGTAAACAATCATAGCAATTGTATAAACATGTCACGAGCCATACGGCCGAGTTCTGGGCCCATTCGTTTGTGACACAGCTCGTCAACACGTACGAGCAGCAGTCATTGCAGCCACACTCGGCGCGTGAGCTGGATGTCCAAGAGCTGAAGGAGGTGTACAGCAAATCGGAAAAGCGCCTTTTATTTTTTGACTACGATGTAAGTAAAAAGCTAGAACTGCTTGAGCCTTGGTTCGCTGACATCGATGCAGGGTACCCTTACGCCCATTGTATCCGTGCCCTCCGATGCTAAGCCATCCAAGGAAATGCTCGAAAGCCTGCAGGTGCTTTGCAATGACCCGCGCAACGAGGTCTGGGTCATTTCGGGCCGCGATCAAGACACGCTCGATGCGTGGTTAGGCGGCGTGTCGAACCTAGGCCTGAGCGCGGAACACGGCTGTTATCTGAAGCATCCCGGATCCAACACGTGGGAAAATATCGTGGAGCAGGTGGACATGAGCTGGAAGGACGAAGTCACCAAGATTTTCAACTACTACACCGAGCGCACCCAGGGCAGCTTTGTCGAGCATAAGCGTTCCTCTGTAACATGGCACTATCGCATGGCCGATGCCGAGTATGGTGCCTTCCAAGCTAAAGAGTGCCAGAATCACCTCGAGAACAACATTGTGTCCAAGCTACCTGTCGAGATTCTGGTGGGCAAAAAGAACCTCGAAGTGCGACCCGTCGATATCAACAAGGGTGTGATTGTCAAGCGTCTCCTCAAGGAGAGCCAAGACGCCGACCTGGTTATTTGCGCGGGTGACGACAAGACGGACGAGGACATGTTCCGATTTCTCAGCGCAGCTCATCTCGCCATCTCTACCACGTCGCCGCCTATCACACCGACCACGTCCTCCAGCATCCTGCCGGAGCCCACTCGAAAAGCCTCTCTCCCGCTGGCGTCTCCGCCTCTCCCCGATACTTGGCAGCACCCTAGTCCGTCCTTGTTCTGCATTACGGTAGGACCTGAGACAAAGAAAACAATGGCGAATCGACACGTGCGGACAAGCCATCAGATAGTGGATCTCTTACAGAACCTAGCGACTTTGTGAACAATCATGAGACAACTACATTGCATACAGATATGTACTACTGCGATTTCTTCTCCGATAACAATGATATATTTCAATGAGCTCGTAAAAATATAGATAGCTTTTAAAGGCGAATTTCTCGGTTTTGCTCAGGATGGACGGGCTGCTTTTACTGCTATATTATGTCACGCAAGAAAAATAGATGTCTCTTCACACCAGTTGATGTATAGCTGGTAAAAAGTTTATCTGCTTGCCCTTGGGTGCGAAAGTATCTTTCTTTATGGTGAGAATATTTCCATCTAATCTAATCTTAGTAGTCAACTGTCTAAAGGGACGAAGCGACATGGCTAGACACTTTAACATAAGAAGAATAAAATGCTCCTACGACACTTAAATCGATCTGTGGATCTCTCCCTGATTCCATCCTCGTGGTTTATGCTAACTACGTGGCAACGCGGTCCATGCTTACGTCGAGCACGTGGACGAGCCCGCTCTTATGAGGGTTCCTTAGTATTTCGATCCAGACAACAGTCGTGGGCCGAAGGGCACTGCCAGAACATTCAGTAGAGCACCCAAAGGTGCCAGAAACCGATTCAGAGACTACTACATGCGTACGAAAATTTGGCAAGGTGTGTATAAGTAATCACCTCGTCATTGTTTTCGGCACGGATGTAGGTCGTTTCTTGCACGCTTAGTTCTTGTTACGCGTGTAATTTTTTATTCCGCGCAAATTATCCAGATATATACATGGCTGCATATATGCAGAAGTTATAAAGCAATCAGGTATGTTATGTTATGCTATGGATCAAGGCCCTCCAAGAATTGAAGACTGCTGCTCACGGATGATGGGATAAAATTTTTATCAGAGAATAAGTTGTTTTTCCCTACTGTAAGTTCGGCCAGAATTTTTGACGTAATAGGCGCAATGAATAAGAGCGACGTTATTGTGGTAACTTGTATGAAAGCCATCGATTGAGAGTTGGCCATACGCGTTCGTTGTCTGGAACATAATACGAATATAAAAGCAGGAGTGAACTAGGATGATGAATGACACACATCATAGCTGCTTTTTTTTTATCTTTGGAAATGTCTGTGAAGTATAAATACGCGTGGATGTGCGATTTCGAAATAACTAAAATAGAGAGAGCTCGCCTTTAATATGAGATTATGAGAGCACAGAAAAGGGTGCTACTACATATCTTCTTTTCACTACCTGCATAAAGGCTGCATGATACCACTTGAGAAGGGAAGAAGACCGATTGTACCCTTCGGAATTTTGGGTATTTGGAGGGATGAATGTAGCTGTCACAAATGGATAGAACCCTCTTTGTGCATTCAGCGAGACCAATGGATGCTCAAGACAGGAGCTGGAGAACCTCTCGTATAGAACACTCAACACATTAGTGACTGATGAAGACACATACACATTCCACAATTGAAGATATTATGTAGCCCGAAGCCTTTTTTGCAAATATGTTCAACTCCTTACTTGACTGGTAGACGGAAGGACGAATAACCAATAGGTCAATGTATAATTGATCCTGAATCGTGATAACAACGTGTGGGTTCAGAGAGACAGCTACAAATGAGTGATATAAACATAAGGAATATATGGCAATACATCAAGTGCGCAATAAAGGACGACACGCATACAAAAAAGAATACAGTAACGAGGTAATTTCTAATCTGGCTGAGACCTTTATCAGCTTTTTGTACGCGAATATTGTGATGCGGCACATAGCCATGTTGAATAACGGTATATTGTTGTCTCAATACTTCTACATCCTAACGAGGAACCTTTCTGACTTTGATTGGGTAAAGACATGCATTATCTTGCCTCTATGTCCAATGGAATAAAAAGTGTGACACAAAAGCCCTATTCGCGTTCCTGTTCCTAAATAAGCACTTTTTAACGCTGCAAGTCAGGTCTTGCGTTGCCTACCATTATATACCCTTCCTTTTGAAATGCGCTTCATTGGCGTCATTTCTGGGCTCATTGGCGTCTGGATCAGTACAGCGCTCGGTAATACCTGTGCAATTAAAAGAAAGGAAAGAGGGACTGACAAGAGACACACGTCTTTCCATCAGCTGGAACATCACAAACTTTGGCCACAAGTTTAAATCCTTCCATATACAATTACTACAGTAATTGGCCATGCGTGAGACTCCTAAATGCGACAGCTACTGTTGGCTGTCATGGTAAATGAAAAGTCATTCATCGCGTCGCTATGTATTGATTTTTTGCTCTAGTTCAAAGTAAACGGTCTGGCGTTTTGTATCATGCACAGTCCCAGCAAGACCTCGATACACTCTTGAAAGGCAACTTGCCTTCGAATAACCTATACGCTGTTATACTCGGATACCATCTACTTACCAGGTCAGTCAGTCTGACGATGGATCTGCGTCTTTTGGGAACTCATTGATTTGTCTATTGCAGTAACAATATGGATGCACTAGAATCCAACGGTCAAGTGAGTGGTCTCATTGTTCTCCTGCGCGCCGCCATGGATAATGCTTCCATTGCCGAAGCCGTTTCTCCTGACTCGACTTGCCCCAACTGCGAATTCGGTTTGTACGCTGGCGATACAAACGCATATCAATGGAATCCCCAGGTATTAAAGACAGGTCGGGACCTCGATCATGTACCTTATTTTCTTTACTTAGGGCCACGGATTACTTGGACGCTCTTTTGATATACCCATATTCGGCATAGACCCTGTAAATAGTCCCGCCATGCAAGCTTACAATGCGACCCTTGAGGTATACGCCAGAAGAATCGTAAAATGTCTTTTGCTGATGACCTCCGTAGGCCGCCGCCTATAACAACGGGCGAGAGTACAAGCATTTCCCTCTGAAAGCCATTGATTTTGACCTTTCCATGTGGGCCGCCGTAAACACAGAAACCTGCTTACGAAGAGGTACTCACCATGATTCAGTCTTTTCCGTTCACTCATGTCTCTGAAAGGATGGTGCCAACCCATTGGCGGCCTATCTGTCTACTCAACGCCTTCATTTGATATTTCGCCGGATGATCAGAAACCGATCATTGTCGTCGCTTCTGCCATGGACAGCCGCTCTCTCTTTCACGACTTGACGATGGGCGTCCACTATGACTTGTCCGGCATGGTTTCTGTTTTAGCAATCGCCCAGGCTCTCAGTAAAGTAAAAGCGCACGCAATTCAAAACTACTGGCATAGTGTACTTATTTAGCTGAACTAGGTACCCGTGACGCATCTCCCTAAACACATCCTTTACACGCTCTTTACGGCCGAGACGTGGGGCTTTGCCGGCTCTCAGCGGTTTGTTCACGACATTGTGACGCCTTTTGAATGCACCAACGCATCGCGCGCGACGACGTGCTCCTATACGAATACGCCGTGCACCAACCCATGCGTCAAGAACCTCGATTTCAAGCGAATCCATTTTGATTCAATTGAGGCTATCGTGGAAGTCAACTCGGTCTCGGGCATGGCGGGCTACTGGGCGCATGTGGATGATGCGACCGTGAGCCAGGGCTTGCTCAGCAACCTCCAGCAAATGAATACGACGCCTGACAGTGGTATTCGTTCCGCCGACGAGAATCAAGTGCAGCGAAAACTGCCACCCAGCAGTGCAATGAGCTTTCTTGCCCAGAAGCGGGGTATACAGGCGGCTGTAATTACGAGTTATCAACAAGATATGGGAAGGTGCGCTTACAATGAAACAACAGACGGCCTTGTATTCACTTGTACGTTGCTGGCTTTAGGCTCTACAATAGCGATCTCGATGATGACACAGACTTGGACACGGTTGCTCAAAGCATCTGTAGGCTAGTTAACACGACCGCTCGGGGCGTGTATGTGCAAGCAGGCGGCGCTGTCCAGGATGCCAACGCGATCGCGGCAGATTGTGAACTGGTCTCCTCTCTGCTGGACTGTTTGGCGTCCAATTTCTCATGCAGCTTCATGCAAGACTATTTTGAAGGTAACACATATCCATGGATGACTTCTTTTTTTTTTTTTGCTAACTTCTTTCAGTTTCAGGTATCGATCGGTTCAGCCATTATGCTTCGGTGTACGACTTTAGTAATCCACAACCGCAACTGCTGCCGCGCTTTGCGCTGAGCTTCTTGATGGGCGTAACCGCTGTCAACGAGACCCACACGCGCTGCAAAACGATTCGAGACTGTACGAACGGCCAGTATTGCATCAAAGGTCAGTGCGTACGCAGCTTGACGAATTATCACCGCGCCTATGGTATGGGTCTGGACTATGATGAAGGGTCAGGACGCGTCACTGTTGTGGACCCGACCAAGGCCACTTGGACAGAAAGCACGTAAGTAGCACACATCTGCTTCTTTGAACCAGCGTTGACGGGACCTTATAGATGGAGCTCACCGACCTACCGCATGTTTCTCGTTACGTCGTGGACGCACCAGGTGGTGGAACTGATTGTTGGTATACTTTGGCTGATCGCTAGCGTACTCGTTGTTCTCTTCGTGCAGCGCTGGATCAAAAGGACCTTCAAAGTCGAATAGAAAGAAAAAAAGAGAATCGCCCGCTTTAGAAATAGAACCTAATCTGATCCAGAAGAAAAAAGCCCACGTAGACTGATGTATATATCTTTCTTTTCCTACTTTGAGCCTAATATCAACAACATCCTGCCGGAAGAAAGACGAACTGAACTGGTACTGCCTAATAAATTACTAGCAGATGCTGCGGCTACAATATGCCCCATTTCAAGCGTTCCGGAGCATATATACCGTATTACGTTTTCCTTTACAAGAGCAGGTCTTTGTAGGCACAATAACCTTCAGGTGGAGAGAAGCATTATAAATGTGCGACACCCAAGAGCTTTTATAGTGTACGCCCTTCCTTAGTTTCAATGGTTTTATTTACTTTGCCTTACGCATAGCAGCTTTGATGTAGATATTGTATATAGCCTGGCATAGTGGAGAACGAACAAGCAGCTTTTTAAAGTCACGTGTATGTTATCGAGCGGTTGAGTCCATTATTCAACAAAATGAGGGAAAACTGTGTCTACGAGGGCATAATAGCAGCTGTCCGGTCAGAAGGGTCAATCTTACAGCACGTAGTATATTTGCTATGACTTTACTAGTATTGACTGCACTACATCGACTGCTTCGACATAAGTGGTAACTTACAGACGATTGGCTGAGATCCAATCAGAAGAAAATAGAAAAAGTAGTGAGCGGCGCGTGTCCATAAGAAAGAGAGAGGCGCACTCCTTACGATACTCTACTCCAACATGTCAAGGCAGTTTGGCTCAAGAAGTGTTAGGTACAGCTTTTATACGATTATTTCTATTTACTTATAGTTTAGATCCTTCCAACATTTACATAATCGGTCTGCCCTTCTCGGCGAGGCTCGGACACCCTCCCCTTCGGTGTATGATTCACCCCGATCGTCATCTCCCGCCAGCACAGGTTCCGTCAAACTGAAAATGGACGACAACGATTTAGAATACATGGAAAGTCAAAGCGATGAGCGGATCAGTGGCCTGTCTGCCAAGGTTCAAGTCTTAAAAAGTGTATGTTAAGATGATATGCATAAATGCGGAGTGGAAGCCTCATACGATATAGATAACGGGCAAAATCAACGATGAGATCAAGTCGGGTAATAGCCTTCTGGATACCATGGTATGTAGAAAGGAGAGAGAGTCAAGAATGGCTAATAATATGATAATGCTATATAGAATGATCAATTCTCGCAGACGGGATCCTTTTTGGGTGAAACGGTACATAAATTCAAGATCATGGCCGAGAAGGAATCAGGTGCGACCATGTGCTACCTTGTCTTCTTCATTGTCATCATGGTCATAATCGCTTACTACTGGTTCTTTTAATCTTTTCAACATACCTATTATTCCCGCATTTCATAATAAAATGGATGCCTTTCTGTATATTTGAACGTATGATATTGAAGATCGGGGGAGAAGTATGTGTGTGTACATGTGAATGGTGGTATTGCAGATAGATAGATAGTGATGACAAGAAATAGATTAGACTCGCTCAGCGACCCAAATGGCTGACTTGCAGCCTTGCATAATGACAGCCTTAAGTGCAGAATGGAAGGGGGCTTGCTGTGCATCATGCTCGATGGCGATATCGTGGTGCTCTAGCTCCTCGTCTCTGAATTGAGCGACGGTCTGTCAAGGGAAAAGGTCAATATGAAACTACCAGATTACAAAATCAAATGGGTACCTTGCTCAAGTCATTCAAATCTGGGTTCTTGTTTTCCTTGGATAACTCGACAAGGTGTCTCAGCTGGTCATCATAATGATTGCCAATGACGGTCTCGACGGCTTCAGTGCAGGCCATAGCGGCTTCTTTACCCAAGAGAGCGGTGCCAGCACCGACAGCAAAGCCAGCGACTTCCCACAGCGGTCTGAGTAAGCTCGGTCTGACGCGGTGCTGCACGACAAGGTCATCGAACCGTTCGAGGTGCTTCTTCTCTTGATCCCACATTTCTTGAAGGATAGGTCGCAGCTTCTTATCTCGACCGAGTACTGCCATTTGACCCATGTAAATGTAGTAGGCACCCACTTCACCCGACTGGTCCACGCGAATCATGGGTGACAGCTCCTCACGCTCCTTGGCCGACAGTGGTTTCGGTTTTGTCTGTGCGCTGTATAGGCGTCGACTGTTGAGCAAGAGACGAGTCGTGGTTCGACGCGTGGCCAACATGACAACCTTGGTGTAGAATTGTGGAAAAAGTGGTGTGTTTATTTCCGGTTCGCCGCGCAAAACGGGAAATACACGAGCCCGAGCGCAGTTGAATTAATGCTTTTGGGTCAGCCTTTTCCGGAGAAAAAAGAGTTGTCGTTGACAGCATGTTCAAAAACACATTCCAAGTATGTACCTTCTTCGTCCATCGCAGTGGCTCATTGGCATATATGATAAAAGTCAGGATTTTTGTCCATTCTATACAGCGTCGGGTAGATATATATACAGATATCGGAAATGGAAGACTTGTCTAATACACCTTGAATTATTATCATAGAACCGAACCCCTCCAGCTATGGCACAGCGAAGTGCCTGAAAAAGACGAAGATAAAGACGAAAAAGAGGCCATTGCGATTGTAACAGACGACCTCATTCAGTCACGCGTGCTCGAGTTGCAATCCGCCAATGTGTCCGACACGTTCATCACCTGCCCTGCCTCTCCCGACCGCACCCTCGGCATCAAACTTCCTTATATCATTCTTCTTGCTAAGAACATGAACCAGTATTTCTCATTCGAGATTCAAGTCCTCGACGATCAAAATGAAACAAGGCGCTTCCGTGCTTCGAACTATCAGGCAAGCAAAAAACGAACGTATATTGAAGAGTGGATAGTAACTGATGCATAAATACTGTCGTTACTATTAGCTTGCCACGCGCGTTAAGCCTTATATCACGACGATGCCGATGCGACTCGACCCGGGGTGGAACCAGATTGCGTTTGATTTATCTGATTATGTGCAGCGTGCGTACGGCACACACTATGTCGAAACTTTGCGGGTCACCATCCATGCCAACTGCAGATTACGTCGTGTCTATTTCACCGATCGGCACTACACCGAAGACGAGCTGCCTCCAGAGTTTAAGCTCTTCTTACCCGTAGGTTTTTCACATCGTATTTGCTTTTCGTATTGAACCTTTTTTTGTATTTTTTTCTCGGTACAGATTGAAAAGTCATCTTAGCGCTGCCTATGGGGTATTCATCTAGATATTTAGACCTTCAAATTCAGTTTCTTCTCCATAGCAGCATGCACGTCCAGCATATCCGTCGACATGGCAGGATCTACTCATATCAATTCCCATTAGCATTGCATTTTTTCTGTTTCGATTGTCTTACCGTTCAAAAAGTCTTCAAAGTCGATGGTTTCGTCGCGTCCCATGAGAATGTCGAGGTGCAGGTTCGAGGAAGGCAGCACAGGCATGCGTTGGCGCTAAAAGCGAGTGAGACCATGCACGCGTAATACATATTTATGTGAAAGAGGTTTTACCTTGCTAACAATTTCGCGCTCCATAGACAACTTGATAGGGGCGTGCATGCCCTGAGCGCGTCGTGCCATGTTAAGCTTCAGCTCCCATTGTGATTCGTGCCACTACGGAGTACCAAGAAGGGGTCAGCCGTTGTATATATATTTTATCGAAAAGCATACATCCTCAACACGCGATTGAATCGGGTGACCAGGAAGAACCTCGGTCTTGATGGATCGAGTGCCGTAACGGAGGGCGTCATGACCACCGAGTTCAGTGTGAGAGGTGTCGAACGTCGACTTGGCTGTGTTTTCAGGGCGTACTGCAGGTGCGATACGAAGAGACTATAAATACGTTTGAGACATGGGCCTAATATTCTCTATAGAGTATGTATACCATTGTGAAGACGAGTGGGTGAGTGAGTGAATGAGGTGGAAGAGGCTAGAGAATGTCAACTCCGAAAGACGCGCGTCCGCGGTGGGTGATAAATTTCCAATCACGTCACCTGATTCCAGAAGGCAAGTCCCAGTGCCTGAGCCTTCTTAATTTTATTCCATTCTCTGCAATGTTGTCCATTTGTCCCTTATTAACCTGTCAAACCAGACCATACGCATACCAACCGCATTACGCCAACCTATATCTCTCTGTTTGTAGAGTGATTTGGACACAATAGTTGTGCTCGCCGTTGTAGTATCACCTTTGAACGTCTCTTCTATCTTTTTCTGCTTGCAGGCAAACGAGCGCTGAGACAGGACAGTTGGATGCGTCGACATAACTGTTTACATCCGTAACAATGCCAAGTAGCCTATACTACTTAGCAGATGTCGACGAGCTAACTAAATATAACTCAAAAAAGCATGATGCATATGAATAGAGTCTGCGCAAACATTTGATCCCCTAGCATACCGATTCAATACTGCATCGTTACCCAAAGAAAAGGAAAGGAAAATACATCAAATAAACGGGCAGGTGTATACAAAATATATAGACGCCTTACTTGTCAATGAGGTGCAGGCAGATCCTAGTAAACCGCAGAATGGAAAGGAGAGGAAGGCAAGGAACCGACTGCCGGCGTTTGTTCATGGATTTAGTACCTTGGAGCCGCGCATTAGTGTCTATTAAATGCTACCCGTTTTGTACCAGCAGAGGACTCGGTGGGAGTGCTGAGAGCAAACGATATCCAAGTAATCAGCAAGAGAAATAAGGGGAACTCATCTCGATCTTGTCGCTCTACGATGTTTTAATAGATGAAAAGTGAAGGTGTGGAGTCTGGTACTATAAAGTACAAATTTATAGGTAGCCCTCATCCACATAGCTAAATAGCATCGCTATATATACTATTGCTCTTAAGACCATGATCGCGTTGACGTTGAATGGTGTGCATGGAAAATAGCTCACGGGCTCATTTTCTATATATACCCGTGAACATAGGAAACTGATAGCTTCCAAACATTTGCATTATACATACATAGTCAAGCATGCACTGGTCCATATGGACACTCGCTCAAAACAACCGCATGTCTTGACTACTATGCAATAGTAGTTGATATTTATGGGACAAGCTCATGGACTACGACTCATTAGTAAATGTATACTACGTACAGATATTTACAGCTAGTGTTTTTTTTCGAGTCGATAGAATGATGGATGGTAATCTTAGACTTAAAGACTGACTGACTACATTGCGCACGAAGAACACAAAGATGTTGGGACCCGACTCAGCGCTTGTAAGGAGGAAAAAGAAAAAGTTATGCACTTTTCCTTTATTCTGCATTCATTAAAAGATAGTTAGAAGACCGAGACGGAGAGAGGTATAGTGCTTAAAGCCTGATATCATAGTAAGCAGGTCAACCAGGGAGTGGTAGATTACCGTGCTTCAGCTTGATATAGCTGGTGTCCGTAACTTTAATCTTTAGTCTCTGCTATACAGAGTGGTATACCTTTTTTATAAGGATCACATACATATACATACATATCTATGTGCTCTGTGTTACTTGTTTGTCTTTATTTGATGCTTGTTGGACATGCCATTATCGCATCATGCATATCGACCGAATACTTGTATACGCAGGAAGTAAACTTGCATACTTCTAAAGATGACCCTGTTCGCTGCCGTAAGTGTGTAGAGGTATCGTAGCTGGAAGGTCTTATCTGTGGCTATATACGATACTTTCTGAGGTATATGCCTTTTTCAAAACTTAATTTCACGAGCAACCCTTATTGCTGGAAAGTGGATCTCTCACCTGCATAAACTGGTACACATACCTTTACCTTTGGTAGCTACTACATCGTACATGACAAAAAAGGATATCAGTTCGAGCTGAGATTGTGGCGCTCGCCTGCTAATGCGTCAATGAGATCGGAGTTTCCACACGTTAAGGGGACAACTTCCGTCTCGTGCTTTTCTCTACCTCGTACTGGCCGCCCTATATACCGTCAAGATCCATACCCAATGTTCAGAGACTCGTTTAAATTATTCTCTCGTATCCTCTGGCACACATTAGGAACATCACCAGAAACAAGCGGAAGCAATTTTTTAAGTAATGCAATTTTGATGACATTCCAACAGGCAGACTTGGATCTGTGGAACTGCAACCCTGACCACTGTACTATCCGAGAAAGGGACAAACCATTGCAATGTCGCGCGAGAATTCTGATCTTCAAATGGAAGCCATCGTTCGACACAGGCAGGTATCAATCGAGTAAACGCTTAAACGTTAAAAACGTTCTGAATTCATTTTGTGCTTTTTGCAGCGTCACACCGAAACGCGTTAAATCCATGTATATTAAAAGCTATCGAACGACTGGACTGAAATGATCGATGGCGATCGACCCACCCATCATCACTTATCATTTCACATTAAGACTTTGCCGGTGCCACTCTTTTAAACAGCACTACATCGTTGGTAGCTGACTCGGTCGAATGGAATTGCTGGTTGCAGAGGTTGAAAACACTACGAGCGACGACTTGGCGGGGCCACTTCCAGCCAGCCGACCAAGCAGGGAGATACCGTTCTGAAGATGAGTGCATCACGGCGACAACGCGGGAAAAATTGATCATTGGAACAACAGTGTCCAACGTCCTGATCACAAGAAGCTTTTGTGTCGCCAGGCACTCAGCAGCATGAGTCAAGACGACCCTTTTCACGCAATCTAATGATATGAAAATATCCTCGGAGCAGAATGCCATCAAAGAAATGGAAAGAAGTGATATAATGATCCAACTTCCACCATATTTCAAGATGAGTCATGACGTTCTGCTGCATCCTACCTGTCGCCAATCGAACACAGACCGGCTTCGATCTGGTCTTTGGCGGATGGTGATTAACAGCAAACAAACCTTCCAATCGGTAGTAACGTCGAAGGCGCTGGCAGTTGCCACCCTGGTGTTCAATGACGGAAAAAGCGCGACTTTATCGAAGGCGAAATTTCGTCCGAGTCGAATAATATGGCGACTAGTTCTTGGAATTATGGCGTCCGCGGCACGAGAGAATATCGAGTGACAGCCGAGGCGTGAAACTGAAGCTAACAGAATAATCCGATCGATTGGATGTCTCTTTGGCGCAGAGACAGAACATATCTTCTGATCAGCGAAACACAGCTTTAAACAGCAAGTTGACGCATTTGGGCGGCCAGGATTGCCTCGGGAGTGACAAGACTGAATCAGGAGCAGTACCAGGTAATCAGTGACAAGTTGTACTTGTGGAATATATCTTTTTGTATAGTCTTGCTTGCACATATATATTTTTATGTTTCCCATTATGTTTAAACAAATTTAAAAAAAAAATTGTGAGTCGCTCCTTCTTTGGTATTGCCTTCAGTGTGAGCTAGAGTAAGAGATGAATGAGTTTGTTGATGGAGGTAGTTGGCAGAAAAAGTGATGAGAGGCGGAACTTTTGTAAATAGAATCATACTTACACGTCATACATGAATGGTGGTCCGTATTACTTTAAATACACATATCCAGTGCCAACAAGAGAGCATACGTGAGAACGGCTAAGAAGATAAGAGGCAGGACAACCCACACTGCGAATCTGATCTGACCAAAAGAAGTGGCCATAGCTATCTATGCTGCCCTTGGCTCAGAAGCACATGAAAATTAATATATGAGCCACTCTGGTTACAATAAGCATTGTGTATGTACATATGAGGATACAGCATGCAGAAAAAGATCAGAGTCATGAATGATTTGGTCCCAAATATAGATTGGGACCGAGACAATGCCGAGACGCCGAGGTATTATCGAGCTGTACTACAGCAACGACAGGGGAGGTTCCTCCACAATAACGAAGACAAGAAGGCTGTAAAAGAGAGAAGTGAAAGGGAAAATAGCGGTAAAGTAGACAGATATAGATTGTATAATCTATGTATCATGCCCTTTTACCTACGCTCTTCCAGCTTCCACGAGCCCGGTCATTCGGTCTTAGCCGAACCGGAATCTGGCGTCCATGAAAACGAAGAAAAATCTGCCTGCGAAATCGTTATCTTTTTCTTTTTCTCCCTTTCCCCCACATTTATTTCCTCACCACTCGCGGCTAGTGTTGCAGTTAAACAAAATAAGACCTTTTATATTAAATAGGATTTTAAATTGAGCTCTTTGAGGATGCAACGACGCCCACATGAGTATGCCGCTGCGCAAAACAGAATACGACCGTCTGACTCGTCGACGACTTGCTCTTCATCGTACTCGACACCGACGGTCGTTGAAGAACAAGAAGAACGACTTCCTCTCCTCTCAAACGACACTCAGCCTTCTATGCATCATATATTCGGCATGCCATTTTGGACAGCTATAGCCGCCACCATTTCCTGTATCGGCGGATTCCTCTTTGGTAAAAGAATATGTAGGAGTTGTCGCTTGGCGTCTTCTAAACATGATCTTGACAGGATTCGACCTCGGTGTAGTGGGCGGCCTGTTTATCGCGCCCTCGTTCCAGACCCATTTTGGCATTGACCCCAACGACAAGATCAAGGAAGCCGAAGTTCAGGGAAATATTGTCGCTGTCCTCCAGATAGGCTGTTTGTTCGGCAGTCTCGCTGCTTCTCTCGTCGCCGGTATAAATAACAGCAGTGACAAAAGAGAAAAGTGATAGTCTGATGGATGTGTCTTGTAGACAAACTGGGTCGTCGAATCAGCATCATTCTCGGGACGATCGTCTTCATTGTGGGCGGCACACTGCAAATCGTCGGTGAAAAGCTCACCATGCTGTATGCTGGACGGTTGATCGCCGGTTTAGGCAGGTATCACAGCCGATCTTCGTATAAACACGCTCATGTTTTGACATGTTTGTCTACATATTTATTTATATACACATAGGCGTAGGCGCTTTGAGTATGCTTGTTCCGGTATGTACTATTTTAAATTAGATTATGAGCACATATTGATGTTCGTACTTCCATAATATTTAGATCTACGTGTCTGAGATCGCGCACCAAAAACATCGTGGTATCCTGGGCGGGCTATGGCAATTCTTCATCTCGGCCGGCCTCGCCCTGTCGTACTGGACCAACTATGCTGTCCAGCGCACCATCCCAAGCACCGACAATGCGCTATGGCGCATACCCTTGATTGTTCAGACCGCGCCGAGCTTCCTCATCCTCGTCGGCATCCTCTTCTTGTTCGAGACCCCGCGCTGCCTCTGCGCTCACGACAAAGTCGACGAAGCGCGTACCGTCATTGCCAAGATTAACGGCTGGCCGTCACAGGATCCACGCGTGGACGAGGAAATCGAGACGATCCTTGGCAGCCTGGCCCCGGAACCCACGACAACGCCCTCTACGGGAGCATCCTCATGGCGGTTCGTGTTGGGCGCAGGCAACCGCAAGCGGCTCCTGCTCGGATGTGCGCTGCAGGTCTTTCAACAGCTAACGGGCACGAACGTGATCAACTATTATTCACCCATCATCTTTCGCTCGATTGGCCTCTCGTCAGCTACGGCCGAGCTCTTTGCCACGGGTGTGTACGGCCTCGTCAAGATGACGGTGGGCTTGATTGGCTTCTCGTATCTTGTGGGCAGATTGGGTCGCCGGTCCCTTTTATGCGGTGGCGGTACCGCCATGGGTCTATGCATGGTCTCGGTCGCTGTCTGTGTGGGAACACGCACGCCTGCCGCCAGTGATCAGGTGGATCCTTCGGCTTACGCTGTAAGTACATATAATACAAACTACTCGGTTGTCTAACGAAGAGTATCATATGACAATATAGGGTATCGTTCTCATGTACGGTAAGTCGGTTACAGTAAAGCAGCGTGAGAGCAAAGATACTTATGCTTCTTGATATAGCTTTTGCTGTATGCTTTGTTCTCTCGTGGGGGTAAGTAAACCAGTGATTATTAAATAAGACATGCGCTAAGAAAGGTGACGGGATCACAAGGCCTATTCCATGGATTTACTGCTCAGAGATCTATCCCACGCGGGCACGTGCCAAGAGCACGTCTATCACGACTGCTGTCAATTGGGTGTTTAATGCGGTGGTGGGTAAATTTAGTCCCATTTTGCTCGGTAAGTCGTTTGATTCTATTCGTTCTTTGACTCACCCATATTACTTAAAACATAGCGAGCTCGACGGTGGGAGCGTATGTCTTCTTTGGAGGGTGGTGCTTTGTCATGAGTGTGTTTTGTTTCTTCTTTTTGCCAGAAACCAAGGTAATACAGATAGGATAATGTGATAAAATGGAAAATTCATGTATCCTTTTTTTCAGGGCAAGTCGCTCGAAGAAATCGACCAGCTCCTTGGCAATACGAAAGGTCGCGTGGCCGACGTCGAACAACTGGCTCGACCGCCTGTTTCCCAAGGGAAGGGGCACCGCAAGGCTTCAGAATAGCTACTGTAAATACCATAAAATCTCACGTATACCACAGCAAAAAAGCAGAAAGGAAAAAAGATGGAGTACAGAATTTGTGGAATTGGAAAACTGGCCACTATGATCAGATCATATTATTTGTCTGTCTGAGAACGGAAATCCCATTGTGGAGAGAGAAAGATAGGTGGAATTCAGAGATTGGCCAGTCCATGATATCTTCTTTTTCTTAAGAAAAGACAACACGACAGCACACATATCGACACACACACACACACACACAATATGCACTGGCGTCATAGTGTAGTGGGGCTACTCTCTTGGTCGATACTAGGTTCGTGTATGCTCATACCCTTCACCATTGCCCAAAACGACAGACGGAGACCTGTCAATCCGCGCCAGTGCCCGCGATTCCGCGAGAATGACGTTCTGGGCGACATGTGTCCTGCCTTTGAACAGGGCGATCTGGACTTGTTTCAGGCCCTGTTTCCCGATGTCTCGATCCTGTCTGGTCTCGGCCACGAGGCCGACCGCGATCTGCTCTACGGCTGGCAGTGGGCAGATAAAGACACACAAGAACCTGCGCAACCGCCTGAAGAGAACATCATAGAAGAAAACGACGACCCATCCTCACATCAGCACCCGCCGACGATGCCTCTCCTCCAAGCCGACATGTCTCCAGCAACAACATCAAGTGCACTCGGAAAGACAACGTGTCCTGGCGCATCCAGCCCCACCTCCTCACAGACGACGACCTCGACACAGCAGAATGAGCAGCCGTCCGGGCCGCTCATCTCTTTTGACGAACTCCAGCGGCGCGTGCTTCAATCCGAAGATAACCGACGCATCAAACATCGCAAGGCGGGCGGCCCTATGCCGCAATTGATTGACAGCCTCGACGGCGGCATCGACGACCTGGGGTCTATGTTTGAACTAACAGGCCAGCACCCGCCCGCGAACGTATATCACGAGGACGAATACATTGAGCCGAGCAAGACAGCCGGATCCTTGCCCTCCGGCACGCCCGAGCCCAAACGCAGGCAATTCGCCGACGTTCCTGTGAAATCCCTAAAGGAGCGCTTCAATTACGCGTCCATCGACTGTGCGGCCATGGTGCGTGGGGCCAACAAGGGAGCCAAAGGCGCGCAGTCGATCCTCTACGAGTCCAAGGACCAGTACATGCTCAACAAGTGCGCGGCCGACAAATACGTCATTATCAATTTGTGCGAAGCGGTGTTGATTGATACGATCGTCATGGCCAATTTCGAATTCTTCTCGAGTACGTTTAGCGACTTCCGTGTTTATGTCGCCGATCGCTACCCGACCAAGGAGTGGAAACTTCTCGGTCAATGGCAGGCTCGTAACACAAGGGATCTGCAGGTAGTCTAGAAAAATGTATGTTTTGGGTTCGCTCATGCTTTTCCGTCCCGGCTTGTCTAGGTTTTCAAGGTCACGAATCGGATTGGATGGTACGAAAACATCAAAATCGAGTTCCTCGCCCATTATGGCCACGAATACTACTGCCCGCTCAGTCTTGTCCGCGTACACGGTATGCCCATGATGGAATACTACAACCTGGTAGAGCGCCATGGCTTGTCAGGGGATGTAGAAGAAAATATCGCGCTCGAAGAACAGTTTCTCTGGCCGGCCGAGGTGCGAGACGAGATCATCCAACCCAAACTCGATGCTACCAACGACTCGGATGCCATCATCATGATGCCCGAAAATGACGACGATGATGACCGGCAGCAGATACCCATGATCCAGCCTCTACCCGAACAACAACAAGGAGATGAGCATCCAGAACATACCAAATTGGAGGAGACTGAGCAGCTTGTGTCTCATGAAAAGGTTGATGAGGAGGTTACGTCGCCCACCAAAGCAGATTCGGAAACGCATCCTGAAGATGACACGTTGACTGCCACGCCTATCTTGAGCGTGTCTGAAGAATCCAGCAGTCCACAAGAACGACGAGAGCAGCAGCAACAGCAGACGACAACGACACTTGCATCGGAAGAAACGCAGGTTATCACGTCCACTGAACCAATCCAAGAAATGTCGGTCGAGACGGAAGAGGCCATATCAACAGGTTCCCACGTCCCCTCAGAATCCTCCGAAAACAGCGTTTCAGACCAAGATAATGGCACCCATCATGAACCCCACACTACCTCATCCCTCTCCATAACGTCCACCCCTGCCACTGCCACCACGCATGCGATGCCGACAGGGGGTCACAATAGCTTGGTCGACGACGTAGCGACCCGGGTCAAGCCGCACGTGATGCACACTAAAGAAAACGCGCAAGAATCGATCTACAAGACGATCATGAAACGCCTGAACGCGCTGGAGCTGAACGCGACGCTATCGCAGCGCTATCTCGACGAGCAGACCAAGATGCTTAATGACGCGTTTTTGACCATGGAGAAGCACCACCAAGACCAGCTCATTATTCTCCTTGGCCGCTTGAACGATACCGCGAGTTTCCGCATTGACAGCATGGTAAGACAAACAAAGAGAGCGTCTGAAGGGGCTAGCCATTAATTCTTGTATAAGAAACGGCGCTACGAACAGCTCTATGAGGAATTGCGATATCGGTCTGAAAAAGATGCCAAGGAGATGACGATCCAACTGGGCTTGCTCGCAGACCAGATCGCGTTTGAGCGGCGGGTGTCAATGGCCCAGCTCGTGATTGTACTGCTGTTGTTTGTATTTGTGGCCCTGTCACGTGGCACACTGAGCATCCTGTCGCCGATAATGGAGGCCCAGGCACGCGAGCGGAAGCGGCGCGAATCCGCGAGCGAGCCATCACCATCAAGGCACGCGCTATCACCGCCCAAGATAGAGGTCAGCAAGAGAGTCGGGGAGGAGACGAGGCCTGTCGATGTAAATACGATAAATGACGAGGATGAGGACGACGCTGCTGTTTTCGGGGTTGTGCCATCCCCGTCACCGTCTGCCCCACCAGCGGCGACGCTGGCCTCGGTCCCACCTCTACCTCCCCCGATCGTGGTGCCTGCATCTCCAGCCGAAAGCGCTTCCAGCTCGGTCAGACATTCCCCAAATGGGTTGCTGTCCCACGCTGGCCATGCTAGCGTCTATCGTGAGAAACCGCCAGAAAGTCCCCGAAGGCGGTGGAGCGACAATGTCTCACCTGACCTGGAGTTTCTGCCCTCGATCCGACGACGCAAATCGTCGGGTGACGCCTAAACAAGATGAACCCCTCCAACTTTATAGTAAACTAATATCTCACTATTACGTGCTCTTTGCTTGTCTATTTTCACGATACCCACCGTAAAAAATAATTTTAATTCTCCTTTCACGTTGTACCACTTTTTTTCTTCTTTGTTCACACGAGAAGCACTGTAAGATAATGTTTTGGGAATGTAATGCATTGCATATGCTGTTTATGTGGGGTTTGATTTCCGGGCCTGTCATACATATGAAATAGCCTATTTCGCTTTGCCTGATATGATAGGATTCCGTTCTAATCTAAGGCTCCTCTGATCCATACGTAAGGGACCAGGTGGAACAGAACAAAAGAGCCTGAAAAAGGAGAACTTATTTTCATATTTTTATAAGAAAGAATATTTAATGAAGTAGAATAGAGGAGTGGATAATCTCTCTCTTTTCTTTAAGATCCTGGTTTGAAAGGCGGGTGGGGAGATACAAAAATACACTTCTTGAAAATTTGGAAGGGGCGGGAAAACTGTGTGTGCACCGAATTTTTTTTTCTCGGGCCGCTTTGTGCCGCGTCTATATAAACTCAATAATTTTTTTTTTTTCGAGATATCTAAAGACACACACATACAAGAGACACACACCGCCTCGTTCTTCTTTTTCTCGCTTTTTTTTCCATTTCTTAGTCCATTTCTCCCTCTTGATAGAGGTATCTCTTTGTGTACCGCACCCCTCCAATGGAAACCAAAGAAGAAGAAAAGTACAAAGTGCCCAACGTCGAAGATGGCATCTGCAGTGATGTCATGAGCAGCGATCCGGTTGAGCTCGATCCCGGGAAAGCAACCTTCTTCACTTATGCCCTCGTCCTCTGCATCTGCGTGGGTGGTTTCCTGTTTGGCTACGATACCGGCGGTAAGAACAAGAATAATAAGCAATGGCTATAATATAGCTAGCATCTCACATACATATGTATTTCTAGTCATTTCTGGTGCACTGCAACCCATCAAGGAAGATTTCAGCATGAATACGGTGACTCAAGAACTCGTCGTGGGCGGCACGACGTTTGGTGCCATCTTTGGCGGTTTCTTTGCAGGCATTGTAAGTTGATGAGAGCACGCACCTCTAAAACTGTTGGTACGGAGAGAACCTTACTCATATTACTATTTTCTTGTGTAGCTGTCAGATCGATTTGGACGCAAGGTAGAAAAGCATAAATGGAGGTGATCTCACGTGATACTCACACGCCTCCTATTTATTCAGCCATTGATTCTGTCATCGTCGGTCGTGTTTATTGCGGGTGCCTTGTTGCTTGCCCTCCCCAAAACATATGCCCAGCTCCTTGTGGGTCGTTTGGTCGTCGGTTTTGCCGTCGGCGCAGCGTCGATGGTCGTGCCTGTCTATATCGGTAAGAGTAGCTTATGCTTTTTTATTGGCATGCCAGGCTTACATCTGTGTAATATATTATTAGGCGAGGTTTCCCCGAAACAGATCAGAGGCCGACTGACAACGCTGAACACAATGATGGTGACGTTTGGTCAAGTCATCGCATACGTGATTAACATCGCCTTTGCCAACGTGGACGAAGGCTGGCGGTACATGTTTGGCCTGGCCGGTATCCCGGCTCTGATCCAGCTGGTTATGATGCCCTTTATGCCTGAGTCGCCACGCCGGCAAGTCGCAATTGGGCGACCCGACCTGGCCAAGCATTGCTTGCGACGGATCTATGGCAAGAATGCGCATGACAAATTTCTGGACGCCGAGATTGCGTCGATCGAAGAAGAAGTACAGATCAGTCGGTCCGCAAGCTTTAAGGACTTCCGGTTCCGGCAGAATTGGATGCCGCTCGTCATTGCCTGCGTCCTTCAGGCCGCACAGCAACTGTCCGGGTTCAACACGGCCATGTACTATGCCGCAACCATCCTCCGCATGGCGGGTTTTCGCTCCCAGCAAGACTCGACGACGGTGGCCATCATTGTCTCGGCGACCAACATGGTGTTCACGGCCGTGGCGGTGCTTGCGCTTGACAAGGTGGGCCGCCGCCGGATGCTCGTGGTGAGCATGGTCGTCTTGGTGTTGGGTTTGATTGCGCTGGGCGGCACGTTTGCTGGCCAACAGGGCTTTGTCCAGGCCCAAAGCGACTGTACCGGCTACGCGTCCAACTGCGCGCGGTGCGTCCTCGACGACAGCTGTGGGTGGTCTATAGGCTCCAACACATGCATGAATTTGAACCAGCTCGAGGCCGCGAACGACTTGCTGAATACCAAGACAGGCTGCCCGGCCAAGAGCACCGACAGCGCCATCACGGGCCTCCTGTTGTTTTTCTTGATCGTCTATGTGGCGGCATACGCGCTCGGTCTCGGCTATGCGCCGTGGGTCGTGCAGAGTGAGATTTTCCCGCTCTCAGTGCGTGGCAAGGGCAACGGTATCTCGACCGCGGTTAACTGGATCTGCAACTTAATTATCTCGACCACTTTCCTGTCCATGACCAACACCATGACGGTGGCAGGCACGTTTTGGTTCTATGCCGGTCTGTCCATTATTCTATGGATCGCCATCTTTTTCATCGTGCCCGAGACTTCCAAGCGTTCCCTCGAAGAGATGCAGGCCCTCTTTGCTGGCTCTGGCTGATGATCTGCTTTTTATGATTCCCCATATTTAACACACAAAAAGACATTGAGTTATCCTTATTATTTCTTGTACATTTTATCGTATTCACACACATTTTTCTTTCATCATACAGTAATATATATGTTGTAATCCTATTAAAACGTAAAAAAGCTGAGGGCAGCCACGAGCAAGGTGGCGAGGGGCAAAAAGAGGTGTGAAGCCGCAGAGGAAGTGCCGTCAGCATTATTCGTTCCATGATGCGTCGTATCAGCGCTGCCGCCTTTGTCAGAAGAAACTTGGCCGGGTTCAGGCGCCTTTGGGTCGAGCGGCGGGTCAGCATTCTTGAGGGTCGGGTAAGCCCAGGCCTTTTCCCAGTACGGGTAAGGATCATTGATACACTTGTGAATGGGCATGACACGGAAAGCTTCCTGGAGCTTGGGCAGCCAGCGCTCGGCCATGGACACGGTTGAATTGGAATTCTCGTGCTCGAGCGTGATATGCCCGTGCTCGTTGTCAAGGTTACTCAGCCGCTTCTGGATCCAATTGTGGAAATGGCCATCAATTTCCTCGGGTGGCACTGACCCGCGGGCAGGAGTGCCGTACAAGTTCCAGTCGTTCGAGTCCTGGTCCCAAATCACTGTGCGCATGCCCATCAGCCAGGCGATGGCACGGACTCGATCATCGACGTCGCCATACGGCGGACGCCAGCATTTGGGCGTGATACCCATGACTTGCTTGATGGCCTTGCTCGTCCAGTAGAACTCGGCTACTATCTGCTCGTTTGTCAGGGTCGTCATTTGTTTGTGCGACCAGGTATGTGCGCAGATCGTGTGCCCGTCGCTTAATGCGCGCTGCGCTGCTTCGGGAAATGTTATCACATTGGATCCGATAACTAGAGATAAAGCATCAGTCTATGTACACAATAATTTGTTTTCAACTTACAAAAGAGCGTGGCTTTTTGCTTGCCATGATCTACCAAGAAGTTATAAAAGTGGGGCTCCTGCCAGGCCTTTTGAGTTTCATTGAAGCTCCAGATCCGGAGAGGACCATCATCATAGTTGAGGCCCCAATCGCCCGCGTTCGGACACGTATAAATATCTTCGGGAAGGTAATCGAGCTTGGGCCGCTTGCATGTGGAAGCCGACCACCAACAGTCCGGGTCGCCGTGGGCGTCGTAGCCTGAGATATCGACGGCCCAGACCTTGATGGTGCGCGGCGTGATCTGGGGCACTTTCGACCAGTCCAGCTGGCTCATGACTTTCTGCACCTCCGGGTGGTCCGTCGGCGGCTCCTGGAGCGGCTTAGGATACGTGCTGATATCGAGCGGATACGGTCCGGGCAGTTCCCTGTTCCGAATCACGGCTTCGTCCTTTGGATATTCTTGGGCCACAATGGCCGGGTCGGTAGGACCTGCGACGTCTGCGAGCCATACCGGCGAGGTATTCTCGAGAATCTCGGCCTGCACTACTGCTGACCATACCCATCCGGCGGCCGCAGCCACAACCGTCGTCGTCAATCGCATTCGGAAAATATTAGAAACGGAAGAAAAGTAAAGAAGATGAAGCGATGGATGTGCTTTATACGCTTCCCGGGAAACGTCATGTCCTTCTCTTTTTTCCGCGTTAAAGCAAACAGGTTCGTTTTCCAACCACTCGCTCACAACCAATCCAAAGGCCTAGTAAAAATTACATAAACACACACATGAATTCATTTTTTTTCCTTGCATGATTTTCTTATTTGTTTGTTTTTGCTTTTTTTAAAAAAACAATGGCAATTTGTGGATGGGGTGCGTGCGTGCGTATCGAAGTGTGCGTTAAGATTGTGTGAGCGTGCGCATGTGTGTGCACGCGCGTAAGATGTGTACGTTTATGTCTCCAAATAAACGGACTAGGATCGGTTCGTAAAGGCATCCTCAAACTCTTTCTGCTGCTGTTGCTGTTGCTGCTGTTGCTGTTGTAACCGCTGCATCATCATGAGCGTGTTCTGATAGCTCTCGTCGCCGGCTTGTTGAGAGTACATCATGGCCGCTGCTTGCGGGTTGTTGAGCATCATGGCTGGGTTGATCATGCCACTATTCATCATGATCTCGCTCGGGTTCATGGAGGTGGGCATTGTCATCGGCGTTGAGGTCATGCTCGGCGACATGTGCATCGGTGGCTGCGACGCCGGGGACATAGTGGCTGAATACGCCTCGCCGTGCAGATCTGGCCCAGACACACCCAATCCCATACTCATGGCCGCCATTTGCTGTTGTTGTTGCTGCTGCTGTTGCTGCCGCAACCGCTGCTGCATGAGATTGTTCTCGGACTGCTGCCGCAATATCGTCTGAGGGTCCATCATGGCCGACGGGTTGCGCTGCTGTGGTTGTTGTTGTTGTTGCTGGGCGGGCGATCCGTTGATGTAATAATCTGGTGACTGGGATGCCTGCTGTTGTGGCTGGCCTTGTTGGGAAGGCAAAGTCTGCGGTTGGATCATGCCCTGGTTTATCATTTGGTGTTGCTGCTGAGGCGTCTGCTGCTGCTGTTGCTGTGGCGTTTGTGTTTGCTGCTGATGCGGTGTCTGAGGTTGTAAAGGCGGTGTCGCGCGCGGCAATGGCTGTGTGGGTTGCTGAGGCGTCGCCTGTGCCTGCTGTTGCTGCTGTTTTTGAAAGGATGAGGGGGTTTGCTGCGGTATTTGTTGTTGCTGTTGCTGTTGCTGTTGCTGTTGCTGTGGTTGGACAGGCGAGGATTGCGTAAAGGGCGAATTGTTTGTGCCAAGGCTAGGCGATTCGGACTTAAAAAGCGACTGGGCTGTGTTAAGCAGGGCATGGATCCTGCGACCGATATCCGACTTGGGCGCCGGTAGGGGTGAAAGATCCGGTGGCGTAGGCGCTTTTGGTTCCTGAAAAAGGCAGAAAAGATCAGCGTCTGTGCGAGATGTATAGAATGCATGTCCTTATTCTTACTTCACCGGGCTTCACCATGGATATATCTGCCATTGTAGCAAGGTATGTCAGGTTCGATTGAAGTCGTGCTTGGTATCTAGGAGACAACGGATAAGCAAATTAAACATGAATACAATTAAACTTACTCTGCGACACTCGGTTCCTGCGCGTTCTGTTGTTGCTGGACACAGAGTCGTATTAATTCCTGGTTCATGATCAAGATCTAATATCATGGCATCACAAAGCTCGTCGATCAGTTTATCGATTCTCACATTGTGTGTATATGTTGTCACCCTACCGTCTCGACCCGTTTGCTATTGGGACTCACGCCCTGAGATATTGAGTTTTGCTGAGCTTGTGGTTGCTGTGAGTGCGTGGGCGTCGACGCTGCCGAGGCCGGTTTATCAGCAACGCCGGGGCTCGCTCCCGCAGCGGCAGCGGCTGCAGCAGCAGCAGCTGCTGCTGCTGCTGCTGCAGGATTATTCACGGGAGGTTGTGACGTGCCTGGGTGCATTGCCGCGTTGGCGCCGAGGGACTTCTGCATCTGTTGTTGCTGCATCAAGAACATTTGGCGTCGATGTTGCTCGTCAAGGGATCGCTGCTGGAGCATCATTTGCTGCTGTTTGGCGAGCCACGCCTGTTGCTGCTGTTGCTGATGGTGTTGTTGCTGTTGCATCATGGGCCGAAATGGCTGTTGTTGTGGTTGTTGTTGCTGTTGTGGCATCATCAAGCCTGGGTTGGGTGGCCGCATGGCGTTTGAAACGCCATTCATGGGCGACATTGCGTCCATGCCCACCATGCCGGCTGTGCTAAAGCTGACGCCGGCTTGTTGTCCAAATACCTAAGAGAAAATTAGCCATAAAAAATACAAGGAGCTGAAATATCCTACCTGTGGCTGTTGGGACATGCCTGGATGCTGTTGTTGCGAAGGAAGCGAGACCATGGACTGCATTTCTGGAGGCAGACTCATAAAGTTTTGGCCAGCATACGCATTGGGCATAAACGCATTCTGCTGTGCACCCTGTCCGTTAAATTGATTCATGGAAGGATGGAGAATCAAGAAAAAGGGCGTCTGCGTACGAGCGAAGAGAAAGAGAGAAGACAAAAAATTGCAGTACCCCAAGAATAAATTTATCGTCATCCACCTTATTCCACGACACCTCGTCTTCTATTTGTTTGAACACACTTAACACAGATGCATTTCTTGATTTATTGAAACAATGCAATACGAACAAACGTGGTCAGAGGTGCTCTAAAGAGTGGCAAGGCGCGTCACAAAAAAAGAGAAAGGAATATATGAACGGTCCGCTATTATTTACAGTACTCGCATGGTTTGCAGCACTTTGACGGCAATTTCAAACTGGTGATAATATAAACATAAATATGTAAGTCCCTCTATTTCTGACATTATCCATCCACTTACGCATGCAACAATGACAGCAACGATGATGAGATAAATGATGATGAGGGTCTGGTATTCGACACCAAAGTTTGTCAGGTGGTCTTTGAGCATCGATAACAGGTCCGAGATGACCTTGAGACGGTCATTCAAGATCTTGGCACGCTGTGGTATCTCGAGATAATCTCTTATGGCAATATACATCGGCTGCAGCGCCGGTTCTGACCAAAAGATCTCGGGTGTATCTAATATAGTACAAATTTTTAGCTTGCCAAGCAGAGAGAAGTCTCGACTGAATATTATACCCAATACATTGGAGACGAGGTTAACGTTCATACGCAGCGAAAAGAGTTGTCCGCTCGTCTTTGTGATCTCAACACGATTCTTGACCAAGCGTCCGGTCTGGGCCATCTCCTTTGGGAGGTGTTTGGTATCTTCAATCGTTTTGTCCATGATATCCTCGTAGCGGGCCAGGACCGCGCTCTGGGACAGGCCGTGCGAGAGGGTGAGTTTGATCATGTGGTTCCCGCTCTTGAGGGTAATCATATCGTTAAAGATGCGCGGCTTGGGTTGGTGGATGTCATACTCGAAATGCATCTCTTCGATCTGCATGTCCTCGTCCGGGTTATCTCGGAAGGGCTGGATTGAGTACTCGACGAGGTCTTCGAGAAGTAAGAGTTCCTGCGCGCGATTAAAGTTCCAAAAGACGACGACACCGTAGTCAAAGATGAAAGCCTCGCCACCCGAGAATGGCTTGGGTAGCTCGACCTCGACGGGTACGTCGACGGCGGGCAATGTTTCTGCGGGAGTCTCCTCGGATACAGGCGTGGAAGGGGCCGATTTGGTCTGACGCAGGATTTCAGCCGCGGTGAGATTGGATGAGTCTCGTGCCGATTCGTGCTGGTGGTGGTGGTGGCTGTGGTGAGTGTAAGGTCGATGCTGGGTGAGGATATCTTCTGAACGATAATGATCCTCGTCATAGTCCATCTCACCCTCCTCATCTTGGCCGTGCGACTCGGCCGATGGCGCTGGACGGGGTGACGCGCTGCGGACGCGCACGTTAAGCAGGTTGTCTTTACCGGGGCGAAGCGTATAAAGCGGGAAGTGGTAGGCGGCATAGAGACATTCGTCGTAGAGGCGGGGCGTGACATGGTGGTACTGTCTTAAAAAGCCCTGCAAACGCTTTAACGCATAGCCCTCGCCGGTGCAGTAGGCCGTGACGCGCGGTAGATTCGCCCGATCGCGCTCTTCCTGGGTCATGTGCTCAGCTTTTGTCCTAGACCCAAATGTCCACTCGATGGGCAAGGGTATAGCCGGGAAAGTCGATGCTTGGTCTTCGTCTTCCGACTCGGGTTCGACAGGAATCGGATAATCGAGTGGTGACGGAGGAGCGTGTGGTATCTGCTGTTGTTGCTGTCCGTAATTGACAGGTGAGGTGGTAAAAAGATCGCCTGCAGGAGTGGATTGTGGAGTGGAAGAGTCGAGGGCGCGAGGAGGGAACAAGACGAGTTTTTGTGATACTTTTGTGCTTCGTAACGGTTGAGGCTTGCGCGTCTCGGCCGTCGGTGTGCTGGGCCCATCCACCAATTGAGGAATCGGTGTGTTCTTCAACACTTGTTTCGAGATGGCCGATGGTCCTTGTTTATTCTTGTTCCCTTCTGACGGTTTAGGTGGCATTGCAAAAAAGAAATAAGGAGGATTGAAAGAGCCAGGAAATAAAGCAGAAAGAGCAACAACGAAAAATGAGAAAAAAAAATGCAGCCCACACGTCAATGTTCATTCTTGCTTTACCCCCGGCAAAATTATCCGCTTGTCCATGTCCAAAAAATACATCAGAGTAGTCGCAGGATAATAATCTTGGATGGTCTTTTATACTTGCTGTATTGCTTTTTTTTTTCTTTTCTAATAGAAGGATGAGAGAAAAAAGAGGATGATATGTATCTACAGAGGACGGAGGACGGAGGAGAGAGTGTCGGCCGAGGACTTGTCGAGAACGACTTGGTCGTAGGTCAACAGATCCAGCACGTTCGTCTCATCTACATGGATCACCTCTACTCGCGGAATATTGCGTGCAGCCAACTCGAGCTTCTCGTTTGCATCGTGGGTGATCATAAGCGTTGTTCGGTCTGCCAATTGATAGGTCTGCTGGAGTATGGGCAGCAGCTCTCTTGCCTTGTGGCTCTCCACAGCAAATGACTCGACGATCGTCAATTGATCCTGGGCATACTTTGTACTCAATGCCACACGCAAACCCATCTCTTGCACCTTGCGCGGCAGATCCGTCGAGTGATCTCTTGGCTTGGGTCCAAACGCAATACCACCTAATTATATCGTTAGTATGCATCTCAACACCTCTGTATTCATAGTTTACCTCCAACAATCTGGGGTGCCTTGCCGTCACCGATACGTGCTTTACCGCGGCCCTTTTGAGGCGCCTGTTTCTTGCTCGTACCCGCCACCTCGGCTCGCGTTTTGGTTGAATGCGTGCCCTGTCGCATACCGTCTCGCTGCCACACCACGACTCGATGCAGAATGTCGCGTCGCAGGGCCTCGTTAAATACTTTACGGTCCAGATCGATAATAGACAGCGGTTCGCTCGTCTTGAAATCTCGGAGGAAGGCCTGCACATGTTGAGGGAACGGGTTCGTTGCTATACAAAGTTCAATTTTTAGTCTATGACAAGACATTGGACAGGCGTACCTCTCTCGGCCGCGGTGGCCAAGGTGCGGCGCTGGACAGCAGACTGTACAGTAGTATGAGTATCAATAGAATAAGCGAGTAAAGAGGATTGTACCTTGACAGTGTGTGCCAATGTTTTGGAGAATGACATTTTGAAAGGTAGACTGTTCTCGAATGTGTGCGCTCTGCCAAAGCCTGTCAACCCTACCCTTCCCCAAATCCAATTCCTTGTTGCCAGCGCCACATCTTTGAGCAGTCACACATCACTTAACATTATAGATCGTCACTCACTCCTATTCAACTCTTCCCTCCATCGCTTTACCTTGTCTTATTTTCTTTCCCTTTCGTCAGTCGGTGACTCGATGAGCCAATAAGAGATCCAAGAGGCCTGAGTTAGATTTGACAAAGCACACTGATACACGATATAGATGCCGGGTAAAAGCACGATCGAATAATTTTGACATGTCGTGCCGTCGTATTGTAAATCACGTTGAATAACATCTTTAGGCGTTGTATCAATCGCCGTCTCTTTTGCAGCTCTGCGTACTACATGTCGTGATATTCTTGGGAGGTGCACGTCTCTTACACCTTGGCGGGTGTGGCGGATACCATGACCTCCCTCGAGTTTTAGGGTATGCTTGTGAGTAAGCCTCCTGGTCAGGATGTTTCGAGAAACGATTCGACCCACTCGAGGAAAGATATATAAGATAAACCTACCATAAAATGCGTATACTGATATCGGTATAGCCGAAGTAGAGCTCATAATTCTACCGTATGAAGCGATCATTAGCGTGCCAGCTCAGATTAGGTGATGGGTAAATGAGTTCATCGTGTGTAAGCAACGCAGAATGCAAGGAAGAACGTCTCTACACTAGCAGCTATGCATGCAAGAAGGGACGAGTGGTCGACAGCTTCCTTTTTAGCGGGGAAGGTTGTTTGCTAGGTATGCGCTAGTAATTGGCTATCGACTGTCATTTGTCACTCTTGTCCAAAATGAAAGATTATTTACTGTGCCAGCAAGGAAGTACAACCTGCAGAATGTATGACAATTGATATGGCACACACACACCCTCTGACCTTAGGGGATATACAACCCTCATGGACAGATGATTTCATATGTAAGCTATTCTCTGTCTTCCTAAAATGCTAGTATGAAAAATGGTGGCGTCCCCTAAACAGCACTGCACAAAAACTTAGCTCAGAATAAATGATGAGATCCTGCAACAATCCTGGAAAATAATTCCGCAACAACCCCGGAAAGAGGTCGTTTGTAGGGATTACTCCGGAATACGTTTAGCCTTTGAACCAATACTTGTTTCAGTCTCTGTCCTGCATGGTTATATCCCGACAATATCAAGCATTTACAGTTTGTATCATGGAATAGTCCCAGCGCTAATTCTGACAGCGAAGGCTATGTACCGTGTAAGACGGTATTCGTACAATCCTAAAAGCAGTACGCATCCCAATTTAATCCTTGAACTTCATCGCAGAATTACCGGATTCCTACGGGGATACCTTACATATCCTGTATATAAAGGAGATATCTTTATCTTCGGGATGACTTTTTGCGCAGTGCAGACTAAATAGATGACACACCTAATAGTGCTTACTCGGCAAAGAAGGTGGTCAAAAGGGCCAAAGTGATCTACTTGTTGATTTCTATATACCGTCTGCTTTCTAGGTTTCGAGCAAATCAACCCCATTTGCAGTAAACAAAAAAAATGGCCTAAGTTACAAAAGAGAGGTAGTTTGGAGTCAAGTTGTCGCCTTACATCTTTATGCATTTCATCCGCTCTTTCTTACATGCCCAGGATATGAAGAGATAAAATACGTTATAGTAGGGAGGGACTGGGGAAGTAGATATTTGAGGAGCAGAAATCGTCGATGACAGATTTGGGCTTGAAAGACTAGCCTCTCCCCTGTATGACCTCTGCTTATTTTTGTTGTTTGATTTTTTTTCCTGAGATGCAAATGCAGAGGATGGATCAAAGGGGTTCAGAAAATGTGCCCGCTAGTCGGAGATGCAAAGAGAATATATTGCGGTTGTCTGTGGCAACGCGACAAACGGGACAAAGAGTAGAAAAGAAGAATGCGAGGGATCTGCGATGTGCTTGACGTACAGAACCGCGATTGGTGTCGCCTAACCAAGTATTGCAGGCGGAAGCGCTGAAGAGCTCTTTTCAAATGGCTTTACGGAACTATAAAGAGCGTGGTAAATGTCATTACTTAGTCTTGTATATTTTTGCTTTCCATGTACATTACCTAAAAAGTGATACCGACGCGGGCTGCCGAGAACAGAGTAGAAATAGTATTTTGCCGAGACAAGCGCGTCTGAGAAGGTAATGGTTAGTCAACTACACAAACGAAGTGATGGCAATAAATAAAACTACTCAACACCAGGACAGGTACCTGAGTTAGTAGGCTTCACCTCTTTAGCATTGATTATGTGATCTGATACGCCAATGTTGGTGTTTGTCATTGAGCCTGGCATGGGAGCCATGATTTAGATCAATCCACAATGAATGGCATTATGCACTCTACAGCCGATTGGCTCGTAACAACTGGGTAGCCAGATCGTGGCATTTCACATGATATTAAAAAACAATATAAAAGGCGGCCGATAGGACCGAAGTAGAATAATCATCACGGCTATCCTTCCTATAAAAAACTACAGTTTTTACTGACTTCTTTTGATCCTTTTGTCTTTATTTATCTTTTCATCTCTTCTACCCTTTCCATATTACATGGCACTGTATTATATCTATCTTGGGTGTCACAATGTGATATGATATGCTGTTCCTGGTGAGTTGCATCTGTATGTCTGATATGTAAAAGAAAGTCTTCCTGGGCTTGATAATTCACTCGCTTTAGTTTATGCCAAAGTCGTTTTGATCGACGGATCACTCTGTGATATATACTGTATAGAGGGTAGAAATGGTAAAAAGGGAAAATAAAGAAAGAATAAAAAGGATCGAGAGAAGTCAGTGAGAATGGGTGTAGTTTCTTTATAGGAAAGATAGTTGTGTAATCAGCTCGATTGATTGCTCTACTTGGGCTCTATTGTCTACCCTATATACAGTATATTGTTTTTAGATATCATATTCAAATGCCGTGATCTGGGTAACCAGTTGTATATGAGCCAATAGGCTGTAGAATGCATAATACCATTCATCATGGAATGATCTAAATCATGTTTCCTGTATCATGTCTAACGGCAAACACCAATGTTGTTGACGTGTCAGATCACATAATCAATGCTAAGGAAGTGAAACCCATTAATTCAGGCACCCTGTCCTGACGCTAATCATATTAATCACTGCTTTCCTTAGTGTGTGTTACGAATCAGTTTGACATGCGTGCATGCAGGCATGACATGTGCAAAACCTTACCTACGCCACATGTGCCCTGCATCATCTCTCGCTTCTACTCTGCTGTGGCTCTCTGTGATGTAGGCAAAATAGAAACAGGTAACAAAGAAAAAGTACGTGAGACTGGGCTTTACTGGAGAATAAAGTAAAGAACGAATGCTCTATCCGATTTTGATCTATTTACATCTTATAGATTTGGGGATGCTTGGGGACTGAGTGATTAGAACCAATCCGATGTGACAGTGTTAATTAGAGACTGGGGTATCTGAGATTAGTTGTTATCCAGACCCTTCTTCTTGAAAGTCACTACCAATGATATTGTATAGTTAAGACAGTGGTAGTGCTTTAA
>VAFG01000152.1:0-100786 GCA_013461545.1 Syncephalastrum contaminatum
TTGATTGAAAAAAAAAAAAAAAAAAGGGAAATCATCCCCGCATAGTGTTTAATTTTTTCCAAGTCGTCGGCGAAACCACCAATCGTATGACAGAAAGCGGAGGATAGCTATATCTATAATCTCTTTTGGTAAGAAAAAAAAAGTTTGCGCAAGGTACCTTCGCCATATAGCTACGAAAGGCTGGGAATGTAAGACTTGGCTAAAACATCTGTTTGCTATAGGAATCTATGGGAACTCGATGCATGCGATGAAAGTTTCGCTGGCATACCGCAGTACTAGGATGCCCCCCCTGATGAAATGACTACGTATTTGTACTCGTGCATAAAATATAGTCCACCGTGCCTATCTTCTGACTTCCTGCAAAAAATGTCGAGGGCCCAGGATGCTGCAGAAACCTGGCCCTAGGCGGTAGTACGCTTCTCAAGCGTAGACTATAGAAAAAGAGCATAGTGCATTGAAACACCAAAAGCGCATATTTAAAGGAGTATACAGTGGAAGCATTAGACCACGTAATGTGCACGGGGCAAGTCGACGTCTTACAGATCTTGACTCCTCTCGTCGTCACCAGATCAATCCTTTCTTTTTTCTGACCGTTTATTCGCATGCACGGATCAGTTGACCCTATGAAGATCTGTCAAATATGCGAGTATGGCGGGGCTTCTTTAGAACTATTATTATAACAGAATGGTAGGCTTGGCTTGATGTTTTCTTGATCCTGAAACGCCCAATTCCTGGAACCTGGGACTATATTTGTTTGCACCAGTATTCACTTGCTGTGGTGATTAAGACCAATATCACAGCTTAACACGGCTTTTTCTTTTTCATCATGAAGTCTTTCAAAGCTTCTCGGCCTCTAGTCTGGTACCCGCCAATGATTTTCTTTGAAAAAAAAAATACTTGAGCAAGACGCGTGCGACACGTGCGACGCGTTACCAAAATTGACGCGACCTTATACTTTTTGCCTCCTTTTCAGGACTTTAGCAAGAAAAACAGGCAAACTCTGTCCACTATTCTCTTTTGAAAGATTATGGTCAACTAAACAGCGTACACTTAATGTCAAAGAAAATATCTCGTTATGGGTGCTATGTTATACTGATACTGTACGCGTGCAAACACGAAAAAAGGAGGAGGATAAATTTGTAAAATCGAGAAGTCCGTCAAAAGCTTTTTCTCTTGGTTACAGACAGAACTTACAGTCCACAATGTCTGACACGGAAATGATTTGCGTTGACGACGACAGCACCACTTCTCCTCCTCAGATCGCTAAAATGTCCCTTGAAGACGAGGCTGTTTCGACAACGGAACCTGAAACAACCCAAGAAGCCGACACTACGTTATCAAGATCGGATCGCAAGAATCGCGCCAAACGGACCCTGCCAGACTATTACTGCATAAACACGCCCAATGACAGTGACAATGACGAAAGCAATCAGCAGCAAGAAATGACACCTGAAGAGGTGGACGCTGTTGATATCAATGAACTCCTCGAGAGCGTGGAGCAGCTGCCACCCATCAAAAAGCCCGCAGGAACCCAGAAACGCTCCTCCAAAGCAGCAGGGAAAGCCAAAGCAAACGGCACAGCAACTACCACCCGTCGTCGTGCGCCTGTCAAACCCAGGAACCGACTGGAGGAATACAGCTATGACCCTGAGGGCGTGCGTTCTCTTGCCAAAGAGTATCCTGACTCCTACTGGCGGTTCCACGCTGATGCGGATACACACATGGTGGATGAGCTGACTGAGACTGTCCCTGTCGAACCCGTCAACGTAGACATCAGCGACCACGCTGCGATTGTGGGAATGACCCTTTCCAAGGACGGCCGTGTCCTGGCTACCTTTTCCAGTGTTGGATCCATTGGTCTGTACGCTGTCACCAAAGAATTGCGTCTGCTGAGACGGCTACGTGATCCGGCTGAAACCAACATTGAGGAATACTGGTGTGGTCAATTTGCTGGCTCACGCTACCTCGTCGCAGGTGGCAAGCTCAAGGATCGCAACCGCTGGTCCGCTGCAGATGAGGACAATCATATTTTGCCTTGTCCCATCAAGGTAAGCGCGTTGATGTTACCATGGGATTACCAGCTAAATCTACTTTAGATCTATGATATAATCAGCGGTCAAGTCGTGTCCACGTTATCGGGCCACAAGGAAGAGATTCTGTGCATCAAGGCCGTGACCTTCAAAGGAGAGAACTACTTTATTTCCACTAGCCAAGATGGCTTCATACGCAAATGGCACATGGCACAAGACTGGATGTAAGTGAGGGGCAAATCATCCTCTGTACATGAATTAACCGGACCTAAATAGAACACTGCTGGACTCAAGCGAAGTTGAGGACGGTGAAACCTGTATGGCGTTCACGATTTCTTTCCTTCCCAACACCGGCAATAAATACTTTATGGGCGCTTGCGACGGTCATCTTCGATTATACGACTTTGAAGAAGGACTGGTGAGTCTCGATGCACTCGTTTGGTTCTTACGTCTTACTTATCGCCTCCTTTAGCTGCTCCAAACATTTGAAGACTTGTACTCATCCTACTGTGATTGTGGCAAGTTCATCCGTTGGCTAGATGCCCCGGAGGATACGACTGAGAACGAAGCCTATTTTATTACGCGAGGCGCTGAAGAGTGCAATGCCGGTGACGGTTTGAGTATGTAAAGTAATTGAAAACAATAGCCAGAGTGCTCATGATGTGTTTGCAGCCTCTATTCCAAACAAGTGCATGCTCCACAAGGTCAAGTACCCGACCACCAAAGGTGGCAAATTTGAACTCGAGACCGTTCGCAAATTCATGCATGAAGAGTAAGTACGCCGCCTATGTCTGAGAGATGACTCATAATATATTCGTCATAGCTACCATGCAAACTCTTGGCTGATCAAAATCACATCGAACGGTCGGTACTTGATGGCACCCACGATCTATGGTCAGATCTTCGTGTTTGACATGCGTAACGGCAATTTAAGCCTTGTAATCAAGGGCCACGACGGTAAGCTTTATCAGACGGTTGATTATAATGTACTCACAAATACATCAGAGATGGAAATCCGAGATATCATTTTCCACCCGTACCTTCCGCTCATTCTCACCTGTGGCGACGGTAAGTTGACATCGACGGGAGAGTTTCTCTTTATTTATCGATCCACATAGATTGCCGCGTAAAAGCATATACCTATCCCGAGTCGGTGACGAATCAGGATGAAGCGATGGTGATTAAAGAGGAGGAGGAGATTGAGATCAAGGGAGAGGAGGATGACTATGTTGTTAAAGCAGAATAAAAGGAACCTATACAGCCTTATTTTATATCTTTCTTCTTCTCTAGCAATGTGCATGCCTAATAGATAGTGCACATGGATAAATAAGTTAAACTCTACAACTGCTATGGTATAGTACAATAGTATAGGATATCGAAAAATATGAATCTGATGTTAACGCAGATGCGTTAGCTTGTTAATTTCATCGTTATTTGTGTTGGTCGTCGTTATATCTTATTAGCGGGTTGTTCGTGATGGCTGCGCATGACTGACATAGCTGCCTTTGGTGATCAAACATAGAAACAGTTTGACGGCGCGTCCTTGCAAGCGCTATAGACTGCGGCATGTGATAAATCGTCACTGTCGTATAAACTTGTGTTGAGAAGAGATGATACTGGCTGTATCCAATCAAGGGGAGGGTTGCTTACATGAACGTTCCCATCATTTTATAACAAACATATCCGCTGAATTACCATATTTGAAACATTAAAAAAGTACTCAGCGCACTTATTACGGTTCTATCCAGATAAATGTCATTGACACTAGTTTTGTCTGGGCAGTACAAGCGGATCTCAGTGACAAAGATTCCAAATTACTATTATAATCAACAAACTACTCAATGGGTCGGTTCCGACAATTCAGCCCACTGAGACAACAGGTTATTTATATATAGATCATGGCGGTAGAGACAAAAATCAATCTTGAAGTAAAGAGACCGTCTCACTTTATTTATTCTGTAACATTTGCTATTCGATTTCTCACAATACATATCTCGGTCTTCCGAATATGGTCAACACACCTGTTATCCATAACAGGTACTTTCAAGACTCCACTGTTGTTCTGATAAACGTCAAATACGTAATATAGCTAATGTGGTTTGATAATTTGCTGCAGACGCGCACGTTTGACAAAAATCAATGTGTAGAGAAACCTTTGCGCATAATATCTTTGTCATATAATACCCACACCGTATTAGTTACTCGTAGCCTAATAGGACACGAGAAAATATACAATTGTTGTGTTAGCCTCAACATGTATTTTATTAATAAAATGTATATATAGCATAAGACATCCTTGGATCAAAAAGGATGCAAAAGAGGGTTATCCTACTACTGTAATGAAATGATAGAGCGAATTTTATTGAGACGATCTCGCTTACGTAGTTTTTCTTACTTATCTTCAGAGCCCAACTTATAAGTGGTCCTTCGGGTAGGTTTTTCCTCAGTGCCGGTAGTGATATATCTCTTTAGCGTCATTCACGGCCAGACCACAGGATTTATTTTTGGCGTATCAGGGGGCACACCATACTCATTGCAATGATTGTAAGGCATGCGGCCCATACATCGTGAGTGCCTTTTCCAATTGAGACGGGATACGCGTCATCATACTCAAGGATAAAATGTTGAAAGTGACGAGCACCTGCATGATACCTGTACAGTCTATTTGAAATGCTCCAAAACACGTCTTGCCGATCGAAAAAGCGCTTACAAAACCACTCGTGATATGATCGCCGTAAGTACAAGCTAGTTAGTTAAAATATTTGACTTTTGGAACTGGTATTTTTCCTGGAGCATCTTGTCCTCATTTGTCTCTGAGTCCAATGTAAATTCAACACGTCGAGCAATTTTCAAAAAGTAGCAGTAGTAATTGTCCAGTCCTACGGGTCTTCACAAGCAACCACGCCTTTTTCTTATATTCGTTCGCATTAACGACTTATAATTTGAGACAGCTGTTACTAATGTTTTTTATTGTATGGCAGAGCCACCTCTAGATGATGTAATAGAACGATGTGAATAAGCGATAGCCTATAACATACCATTCGACAGATGTGCACGTCGATAGAGGTTCACGTTGTCAAAAGTACCACAAAACCGCACCCAACGCACCCTCGTTCTATCGCAGCAACACGGCAAAAAAAAAAGAGAGAAGTTCTCGACCAAGAAGATCCGAAGTAGGGCTAAATAACAGACTTAGCAGTAGAGCAACAAAAGCAGCAAAAAAAAAGATCGAGTTAGAAGTCAAGAGACTCCACTCCCCACCCTCGAACTACCGCAGCAAGAAAAAGACTTATGAGGGTGCCATGTAGACTAGACAGAATTGGCCAATCGGAGAGCACAGGCATCGTTCCACAAATGTTTATATGAGCTCAGCCTCCTCTTCAACCAGGAAAGTCTGAGCTCTTTTCGACATAAATCCCTTTTTCACCGTTCTTTGGGCCATTATGGATAAACTTGCCCACTATTATGATGATGTTTTCCTTCCCCTTGCCGTTTATGCCGCCCGATTTTTACGCAAGAACAAGCCCATCAGTCTTGGCCTCGCTGTCACTTTAGCAACCGTCTACTTATTTCGCGAGAAGGTGATCAAACCTCCAAAGCATTTGAGAGACCTACCGCGGGTCCCTGTTTTTTCGTATTTTCGTGCTATCATGTCCAATACTCCGTACCGCGAGGTGGCTCGTGTGTATACCATGCCTGCACTATTGAAGGCAGAAAATGGCCTCTATACGGTAATTGGTTTTCCCTTTACAAGGGAACTCAAGAATCACGCGTTTGTGCTCACTCACGCGTTCTACGCAGCGCTTGGATTGGGATGGTTGGGCGCTTCATATCACTTCACCTGATATGGTGAAGAAGCTATTACTTAAATCAGGTACATACAGTTAAACGACTTGCTACAAAACAGAAGAAGTCAAGATCTAACGGATATCAGACCTTTTCGAGAAAATCGACTTTATGAGCGAGCAGGAAGGAAATTTGATCAGCCGCTTTGTGTTCGGTCCCAACATTGTGGTGCTGAACGGCGCTGCATGGAAGAAGCACAGACAGGTAACACACAGATGGCATTAATACAGCTCATGTGCTGCCTTGCCTGGATTATTAATAATTTACCACAGATAGCCAATCCAGCCTTTCAACGCGCTATGCCTGTCAGGCTATTTGCTCAGCTTTCTCATACCATGTTCAACGTCATTGACAGGGATATTGAGAACGGCCCTGTTGAGATCCATGAAGTCTTTAAACGGTGGACCCTTCAAGTCTTGGGTCTAAGTATGTTTGGGTTCGATTTTGAGGCTCTCGAGAACGAGGAGAGCCAGTGGGTCAAAAGATATAACGACATCAACCACAGCCTTTTCGACATGAAGTACATCCTTTTTCCATTTCTCGATCGCTACTGTCTGCCTATGCTGCCAAAGCGACGCGCTGTCCATGACGAATTGACGGAATTTTTACAGCTTCTCGAGAGTGAGTGACGTGATTACGTGTTACTTGTCCCAACTGATACAGGGATCCTATGGAATTAAGGTATTATTGACGAGAAAAGAGCCGTTTTGGAGAAAGGGACAAAAGATGCGAGTGTCCCTGATAGCGAGCGAGATTTGCTCGAGCTCATGCTGGAAAGCGAGCAAACCACCCGAGGCAAGCTTACGAATGAGGAGCTTTTGGTGAGATCAGTAGCACGCATCATCTTCGACATATGCACTGATGCCTATGTTCATACGTATAGAGTGACCTCTGCGTCTTTTTTATGGCTGGGCACGAGTCAACAGCAAATGCTTTATCGTTTGCAATCTATTATCTCGCCGTGCATCCGGTACGCAATAATTACAGGAAAAGCTGCAATCGAGCTTCTCCAGCTGACTTCTGAGTCTCGTTCTTCATGTGTAGGATGTTCAAGACAAAGCGCGCCAAGAAGTCATTAGTCGCTTTGGAGATAACAGCGAGGATATTTTTCCTACTGCGGAAGAAACGAAGAAATTACCTTATCTCAACTGTGTCATCAAAGAGGTATAGTCCAATAACTGAAGTATGGGGATGATTGTAAGATATACTAATAACACTCTGGAATGATAGACCCTGCGAATAGCGCCTCCTGCAATAAGTCTCCTAGTACGCCACCTCACAGAAGAGACGGATATAGGCGGCACGGTTTATCCAAAACAAACCCGCGTGGTGTTTGATATTCATGAAATGCAGCATAATCCGAGATACTGGTCTGATCCAGAAGTATTCAACCCAGACCGATTCCTGCCCGGCGGAGAGGCCGAGCAACTCGCAGCAAAAGGAGAAGCCATGGCGTGGAACCCTTTTAGCAACGGAGCACGGCAGTGAGTTTGGATGGAATCATACAGAGGAAATGCTCATAAATCTGTAGATGTATTGGTGCCAATTTCTCTCTTGCTGAGCAACGCACTATGTTACCGCTATTATGTAAGTCAGCAGCAGGTTTCGAAAGTTATCTAATCATAAATGTACTCTACAGTGCGCAAGTATGAATGGTGTCTACCGGCTGACATTGATTACCCAAGAGATCATCCCATCACAAACCTTGTGGGTAATGTTGGACCTCTTGATCTGAAAGTGAGCTTTACAAAACGACATTGACTGAAACCTGGATGTGATTAAGTTACGTAAAGTCCTTCATGATAGCATGTTATAATAAAGGTTTTATACAATAATGGCTCGAGTCAATGAGCTGTGCTGTGTATAATATGTAAGATTGCTGCATTTACGGTGGCGAGAAGCAATTTCAGGGGAAATCCCCGCAATGGGTGCGAGCGCGAACCGGGCGAACAAACCACCCACTGCGGGCCAATTAATAGACCTTCCCTTTTCTCCAACAAAAGCATGGTACGTACACCATCCCCAGCCCGTCACCCAAGCCCATCATCAATCGATACGTGGATGGATGAAAGAATCGATGGATGGATGATACTGTCTTGAAGATGGCTTCATTCATTCCTCATTCGAGATTCCATTCTTCCAATTGTCAAAAATGCTCATTCCATTGTATAATTGACAGGACGCCCAAAAGCAGCCCGTTAAGCTCGCGCGAGTGATCAAAGTGCTCGGCCGCACCGGTTCCCGTGGTGGTGTGACCCAGGTCCGCGTTGAATTCATGGATGACACGAACCGTAGCATTATCCGCAATGTCAAGGGCCCCGTCCGCGAAAACGACATTCTGTGCCTTCTCGAGTCTGAGCGTGAGGCCCGCCGTCTCCGCTAAGTCCTCTCTTCCTAATACATCCTCTATCTCTCTCTTTGTTCTCTCTTTTTACCACCATCGATCTTGTATAAAGCGAAACTTCACTCGACTGGCACCCTATATCGATCTTCCTTTTCTTTACGCTTTGGGTTTTTATTATATGCTTATTGCGACGGCGCATGGCCCAGGAACGACCTTAATCGCTTCGATGCGCGTGCCAACGGCCTGTCTGCACGTCGTATATTTGGATTCCTTGTTTGAGACTCTTCCAATGGGGATGGCCTAAAAGGATCATCAGCGCACTTTTCATAAGCATGGATTGCTATACTTACTCTGAATCCGAGAGTATTTCTTTCAGTGTCTGCTGCCGTTTAACTTCTTCAAGCGCCCACCGTTCAGCCTATCCCGAGCTCAGCATCCGAGAACCCAAACAAACCAAAGTCAAATACTCACTGCCAACTTGGTCCTTTCTTCGCCCAACTTGATTGCAGCCTCAGTGACCCTTCGTCGTTCGACAATCGCTTGTTTTTGTATCCGCCGGTACTTGGACTCTTCGCGTGGATCATCCAACACTGAATCCTCCGAATCAGACAGCTCGTCTTGCTGCGTGGGGGTAGGCCGGTGCAGGTCAAAGAAGTGTCCGTCCGCAAAGCGCATGTACATCTTTGCCTTTTCCTCATACTCGGTCGTACAGTTCTCTAAATAAGGCGCTGCATGAACAGGCTAGCTCGAGACACGTTTAAAACTTACGTAATGCCTCCACGAGCTCGTCGTTGGTTTGTTCGAGCTGGGCGATAATGTCATCCTTGGTATTCATGTCTTCAGGCTTGTAGGCGGTGTGTTTGGACATCTGCTCCTCCCACTCTTGCTTTAGCTTGTCCAGCAAGCGATGGATGCGTTCGACAGCAGCGGCACTGCCAATGTCGACAGGTAACCGGAAAGTATCCAGACTCTCGGTGATCTGTTACTAAACGTGTCAACGGACTGTCATGTGTGTTTCTCTGTACCTACATTAGCAGAGGGCGTTTTGCTGAGAGTCGACACTCTCTCCAAGAGTGACACGATCGTACTATAGACATCTGCGAGAAGCCGTGCTGTCCGATCGGACTCGATGCGTGCTTCTTGCTCGCGGTTGCTGCTTTTGGATAATAGATCTGCATACATTCCCTCCTTATTTTTCTGTTAGATTCATACTGGGCCTGCATAGGGTGCCAAGGTACCTCCTGTGCACCGTTCTCTTCCGCTCCCAAAACATGGGTCGGTAGCGGTTCGTTGAGCGTGAGAGATGAAAGGGTTGCCGTATGTTTTCCGTTCATTAATTTGAAGAGTGTCTCCCGTGTTTTCGCGTGCTCCTGCTCATGTCGTCGTGTCTCGTGCTATAGCAATGATCAGCTACAATTGAGTTGCTTTTAGTGGACCGTACCGCATACTGCGATTTCATGTATTGCATATTGTTCTTCAACCGCGAGAGTTCGTCCTTGACAAAGCGATGAGATGCGATCTCGTTCCTCAGTTCTTGGTCTGCTGCTCTAATTAGAAGCAGCATGTTATAGATAAAAAGCTTCGTCGTGTGTCGTCGTGTTGATTTGTTCTTACTTTAGCTTATTCTGCAGATGGGAATTTTCTCGTTTACTAGAAGCAAGTTCCTGAGAGCGTTTGTCCTGGACAACTATTTATGAGAGAAGTTACGATAGCGAGAGGCAAGCAACTTACGAGTTCTGCCTGCATATCGTACTGCTCTTGTTTGTATCTCGCGATCGTCTCTTCCATATCCTCTCGTTGTCGTCGTTCCTCCTATGGGTCGTTTGGTGAATTGTCCAAGATATGAAAAGTTTGTACCTTTTTGTCGTTCAAAACTTGGTATAGGCAGTTGACAATCTTGCACGCGTCAATGGGGTCATTACTTTTGAAATTAAGGGGTACAGGGTATCCGTAAGTGGTGAGGAGGATATTAATGTAGTTGGCAGAGGCATCAAGGTTGGTGGGCGAACAAAAACTGCACGGCGATCCAGCAGGTTAAAGATCAATGGTGTGCTTTCTTTTGTATCATATAGAGTCTACCTGTTCTCCTCTGAAGGCTCCTCTTTAAGTAGAATAGTCGAATGCCATGACATTCTCCTGTTTGTGGATAAGTATTTTAGCCGGGATCCAAATGGATTCAAGAGGATTACCGTAAATCGTCCGTCAGACGTTGTGTATCCATGAATATTGGAAAAGAAGTCTGTCGCTGACCGAAATTGGCAAAGAAAAATGATTGTGGCACTTTTCACGCGTAAAAAATGCGCGTTCTGCGAACCAATTTTGAGTGCTTGCATATATTCCATATTTTCGAATTGAATGCCAAGATGCTAGTGAAGACTTATATTTTTGATTTATACACAGGTACAATAAGCTATCCATCTGTATCGATAATACAGCAGTACTAATAAAGATAATAATTTTCAAATGATATGTATGCGTTTTTCTTTTTGCGGACAAGCATGCGTTCCAAGGCGAACACGCCATAAGGAGTGGTGATCTTCCATGGTATAGTGCTTCAGGGGCTGAAATGCGGTTTGTATTTGATCGTCTGCTTGGCCCGGCCAGTCAGACGCCAGCACAAGTCCACATTCTGACGCTGATTCGGTTTGCGTCACAGCTGTATCCAAGATAGTCGTTTGACCAACATGCAAGAGGCCCGAGGTGCGTGGCGGGACGTGCTCCAGTAAACCATTGGCTGTTGTCACGCGGATGGTCTCGACGGACTCTTGAAGTTGCTGCACAAAAGAAAAGCTGCCTACGCGCGGGGCGTGGATGCTGCAGAGTGTCACGTTCCGGTCCACCAAGAGACCCGTTGAGCTGAAGGCGGATGCGCAGAGAGCGGCCACAGCTATGTATAATGTATATGAGTCCTATATACAAAACAGCTTCCTAGACGTACCTCCTCCTATGGAATGGCCCACAATCACTACGCGATACGCTTTTGGCGCTCGTTTGCATGCATGCATAAGACACGTTGCCACGTCAAGCTCGCATCTGCGCCACGCAAGTGCAGCGCACTCGAGCACCCACTGCGTGTCGTCGTCGTGCGTGAGGTTATGCTTTTTGCTGTCACGTGGCGGTTTGAACGACTGTGCCGACCTGGGCCGTCGTCGGCTCGGAGAACGGAAAGAGGAGGCGGTGAACCTCCGCTCGGTGGTACTGGTCGTGGTGGTGTCTTCTTGCCAAGGAACAGCAGCAAAGGAAGCATCCTTGAAAAACGGGTCGGAGGGCGCAGGCCCGGGAAAGGCAACGATAATCTCTTGATGTTCGTCGTCAATCGCCACATAACCATGGTCGGGTTCTTTGATACTGTGTGTGCTGCTGCTACTGCTTTGCCGCCATTCATCGTGCATATCTTGAGGCTGTGATGAAAATGGAGGGTCGTCCAAGGTCCTTCGGCGAGAGGACTCCTGCAGGTTGTGGGTTATGTCGGTGGTGCCCCAGAGAGGAGCGACATATGAGATGGGAAAGGTATACCTGTCATCGCGGTCGACGAGGGTGCTGCTAGGGCCGGTGACCTGGATACCTGGAGTCCCCTGTAGGGAAGGTTGAGACACGATAGTCGAAGACCGCGGCGTGTCCATAATGGCGGAGTGACTGACCATCATGATAGGTTGCAAGCGCATCCCCTCCTTGCATTTCCGACAGACGAGCTCCGCAGGAGGACCATTTTCGACGGTCAGGTCATGGGCTGCCAGCGCGACATACTGAGCGTAGCGTCGGCATGTGCGATACAAGGCGTCTGACAGCGGATCAAACGGGTGCTCGGAAGCAGGGCTGACAGGGCGGTCGGATAGAAGCGGCAGCGGTTTTGTGATGGGTATATAAGCTGCAGTATGCAGGAGGAGAGATTTTGGCAGGAGAAGGGTCAGTGGATAATGTTGGTGTTGATGTGGATATCGGCGTTGATGATGATGGCTAGAATGGCTTTGGAGGGTACGGTAGCGATGGACCCATTTTTGCAAGAAGCGGTGAGGAGGCTCTTGAGCAAAAAAGGCCAGCATAGGTGCAGGTGCTGCATGGAAGAGACGCATAAAGGTGCCCCATCCAGTAAAAGAAAGGGAGCAGGGCATTAAATTGGCCGTGCCGTGCTGCATAGCCTTGAGCGTGTCGTGGACCATGGACTCTTCCTCGAGCTGGCGTATCAGCCACGCATAATGGTCAATCGAGATACGGACGGTCTTGGCATGGCGTGTCTTTGGGTTGGTGCCAAGCTCGACGAGTCTGCTTTTGGGTTCATAGTGCACATAGGCCGTACGATTGCTATTGTGGGTGGTGGATACAAAATGACCATAGTGGGGCAAAAATCCGAATTCGGGCTGCAGCACTGTCACCACGTTTGTTTCTGTCTTCTCGGTAAACTCGGCTGTCAAAGTCATGGCCAGGGACGATGGCGTCAGCGTCCGTTCGTCTCTGCCCTGTGCTTGACTTTTCAGGCCAAGTATGGCTCGCACCCCATTCATGGATCGCTTGACTCGTGAAACTTTGGCCTGATCTCTGCCAGCGCTCCCAAGATGGTAATCCAGCGGCATGACAGGTCAAGTGTAAAGAAGAAGATAAAGGAGAGAGGGCGTGTGTGTGTGGAGGAAAGAAAGGAAGAAAAGAAGCCAGTGTATAAAGTGCGCGGATCGGGTATATGTATGAACGAAAAAAGAAGACAGACAGAGTGGCGAGGAGTAATATTAATAGCAGTAATAGCAGTAGTAGCAGTAATAATAATAACAATAGTGATGCAGTCCGTCGAGGAAGGTGGCACCAAATCGACTTCTTGTTTTTGGACGTGCCTGAAACGGTGAGCTGTCTTCTTTCCTTCGCAATAGGACCCCTTTCTCTTCTGTTTGAGCGGTTGTGGGGTGCATAGAAACAGCTCCTATATGACAGAACTTGTCACCTGATGTTCCTTTGTTTTCGAGCATTCTCTGCATAAAGGGGACCATTTCCTGATGCAATAGGAAGTAGGATGATGTATGTAGGATCATGTCGGAGACTCGTTTTAGCTGCCGGAGGAGGCTTCAATATGTACAAGATTTACGTTCTTTCTTCACAAGGTCAAAATGTGCGTCGCACAGTGCACTCCAAAAATATCTGGAGGGCCGTCATCTCTTTTTCTTTCTCTTCTCTTACTCTCCTGTTTGGCATGAGCGGTTTGAAAAATATGGCGTACAGAAAAGCGGTTGTAGCGAGTCTGGCTGTTGTTGTTGTTTAATGCTTATCCTAGTTTAGTCTATAAAAGTAGTAAAAGAACAAATGTAGATAATGTTTATGTATCACGAAACCATTGCCAAAAAACCCTATAGCAGCTCATTGTGTAATTGGCCCGGGTGCAGTTGGAAGGAAGAATTCAGTAAGACGGTACATAGCGAACGCCTTTTTCGCCCATTGTGCGTGCGGGGTCGAGCAACAGCCAGGCGTGGTCCCTCCATTTGGCGTCAACCGGAAAATGCCAGGCGGGGTCTGAAATATATGTTACACACACATCCCATATTCCAAGCTGGGACTCGGCCGAGCACATACAGAGAGCCACTCATGGGGCATACAAAGAACAATAAGTGCTGCAGTAATAAATAGTCAGGTACCTGTCAAAAAGATAACAGGCTCCAAAAAAAAAAAAACAGCTGTGGTAACTTTCACTCATGGCTTATCAAAGTCATCCCGTGTTTTTTGAGCTCTAATAGCGTTCGACAGGATGCAGCCAAATCAGAGTCCATGAGCTAGAGAGAAAGACGGGTGGGTGTGGATTGTAGGCAAGGAAAATGGGGATATTCAGACAATGCAAGTGTAGGGTTGCAGCATCCGGGAACACCTAAAACACACAGTCAAATGAAAGTCCGCTCGTCCATCGTGGGTTGCACTTCTTTCGCTTGCTCATGGAACAAGGTAACGGTCTGCTACGCTCGCTGCGTGATCTCTTGCTAATGCTGTCTATGATCGTGTTTGTTTATGACTGTAGAGGTATTGAATCGCAACGACTTTATGGATGGACGCACGATTGACACGGGATGCAGCTTTATTATCTGATCTATAGATTGCTCTTGTCAGGGCCATGCGGCCTGGCAGGGCGCGCCCTGGAGCAGGACTTGCGAGAGAACAGCCAGCTACTACCACAGACCATGAACCATGCCGGCCTATTGGAGCCCGTGTCACTGGAGCGCCTGGTCTGTGATTTTTCTTTCTCTCATTATTTTTATCCACGCGACAACAGCAACAGCGCATAATTTCTGACTCGCTTATCTCTCTCTTATACAGGCAAAGGAATACCCTGCCGTCGACGGTTCCTATCTTTCCACCCTCGTAGGACATCTGTTGAAGCATCTCAAGTCGTCGGGCGATAATCAGAACCGCCGTTTCCGTACCCTGCGCCACGGTGACGAGTCTTTGCTGACCCTGCTATCCGCCTTTCAACCGCAACAGGACGCGCCCCGTGAAAAGACCTACCTCAGTTTGAGCAAAAACGAACTTCATGCCCTCTCGCTTCGTACGTCTTATTTAACCTTCTTGCCTGACGTCTCACTCTATTCTCCTAGACGAATCGTTACTTGCGCGCGAGGCAGGTGCACCCGTTCTCAAAACAAACAGAATGCCTACCTTTTTGGGCCGCTTTTACAAAGAGGTATGTAGTTCATTCAATCTTACAATGGTCTACTTGAACACACTTGCTATAGATGGTTTCCTTCTCAGGCCATCGAGCCCATGTGTTCTGTCTAGCGTTCGACAGGACTAATCGACGCCTTTTTACTGGGAGTGACGACTTCCTTGTCAAGGTCTGGGACACCAAGACCGGCCATTTAATCTATACTATTCGAGGCCATCAGAACGTCATTACCGATATCGCCATCAATGAAGAAAACACGCTCGTAGCAACCGCCTCTTCAGATGGTTTTGTGCGCGTCTGGACGATGGATGGATTCGTCCCTGTGGTTGCCCTAAAAGCACATCAAGCCAATGTAAGTCACGCATCTCGTGCCGAATGTGCTCCCAACATGTGCTTGTCTAGGTACGCCCATTTACGACCGTCAAATTTTCACCGTCTCCCAAAGCCGAGACGCGTTACCTGATGGCAACCAACGAAGACGGTCTTGTCCGGCTATGGAAGTGGGACGTCAATACACTGCAATTTTTCGACAAAGACACTCCTATCACGTGGCGTTGCAAATTTAAAGGCACCGACCGTCTGCGATGCTCCTCCTTCAACTACACCGGTACGCGGTTTGCCGTTGCTGGCGACGATGGCTTTGTCTATGTGTTTTCGACCGTCAAGAACAGCGCAGATGAGGCCCTCGATGCTCGTCTCAACAGCAGCCTTGAATCTCGCCCGTCCGGCCGCGGTCGCTCAAGAATCGCAGATGCTCTTTTTCCCAAGCCCAACCAAAGAAATGAGTTAGAGGGCTTGGCCGTCTTCCCCATTGCCCATCTTGAGGGACACCTTGGTAGTATTACAGATCTTGCTTATAGCCATGATGGCAAGCGTATCCTCAGCGGGTGAGTCAATGATGGGTTTTTGGGGCTGTATCTGATATCTGTATAGGTCGCAAGATGGTACTGCCCGCATTTGGTCACTTGACGAGCGAGCCGGGGCGTGGAGCTCCATTGAATGTAAGCGTGATGGCTTTTTTAAAAGGATAGGTTTTAATACCGTACACAGTGGACATTACCCTGAACCAGACGGATGTGCCTGCGGTCAAGCCGAGACTGGCGAACGAAAGCCGCTCACCCTATTCACGCTTATCCATGGAGCTCGATATCTCGACCGATACATCCGATGAAAAAGGACGACTTGTTTCTCCCCCGCCATCGTTCCACAGAGCCACCAACGCCAATGGCAATTTATGCATGACCAAGCAATCAGCATGCACGCTCTCGTCGCGGGCAGAGACGCCCATCTCTGCCGAACCTACGCAAGCGGAGGAAGATATCCCGTTTGATCTGCAACCCAAGGTCTCGATGATTCTTTGGAACGCGGACAACCGTCTGTGCATTATTGCCACCACCGCGGGCGACATCAAGGTGTACCATTCGTATTCTGGCAAGCAAGCCTGCGTCCTCAAGGGTCACCACGGCGAAATTTACGCGGTGGAATCGCACCCCAGCGATCCGGCGACGATCCTCTCTGCTGGCTATGACGGCAATGTGATCCTCTGGGATATAAAGCGCAAGCAAGTGATCTCTTGCAAGAATTACCCCGGCCGTGTCTTTTTGGATTGCAAGTTTTCCCGTGACGGCACGCAATACGCCCTCACCGATGATGATGGTGGCTGCACCCTGTTTAACATTGCCGGGCTGCGCAAGGATTATGAACAAGCCAATGGCTGGAGACGTGGCCAATTCTTTTACACCGATTATAACCCTCTCCGACATGCCGCAGATGGCAGCTTTATAGATGAACAAACTCTGGTAGGTTTGGGGAAAAATATGCGAGTCTGTTCTCATCAGAGCGTTTAGCAACCGCCCCACTTGTTGCCTTATTCGCCGATCATTGACATGACGGGCGTCGAGTATGCGAATCAAGATAGAACTGGCTATGGTAAGCGGGATGAGTTTGCTATCGCAATAGGTTCTTACGTGAATTTTAGGCCGCGATTTACCGTTATTCTGCAAGACGCAAGAGACCGAGTCGGCAAGAAGGCTCGAGAGCTACGAAATGGAGGAAGAAAGGTAAGTGCGATGGTGTTGAGCGCAAAAAGTGGTGGGCTGACCCATGTGTAGGATACGCACCGGGCCCAGAATCGAGCCAGAACCTTTGGATCGAGCTCAAGTGACAAAGCGACGACGAGACTTTGTCAAGAATGACGATGAAGAAGAAGCGGAGATACCGACAAATGAACCTCCAATGATGCTCCCGCCTCCGATACAGCCTCCACTTTTGCCCGACGATTCTGCAGATGAAGACTATCTCGAAGAAAACAATGGAGGCGGCAGCAGTGAAGAGAGCGCCAGTGAGGCCGGCGTATCCGATGCCGGGCCGCACGATAATGACGACTGGATCGAGGACGACGAAGACGGCCCAGTCACAAGAAGCCGTGCAGGGCGCACGCGGCATCCCTCCTCGCATGGATCGCAACGAGGTCGGCGCGGCGGCCGACGTGGACGAGGCCGGGGCCGGGGTCGTCCGCCCAGCTCGGCAACGGCTGCCATTGCACCCATCACACCGCTGCGTGCAACCGCAACACGCACCACGCGCACCACGCGCAACACGCGCCGCAGAGCGGAGCCAAGTGAGGATGAAGACGAGGATGACATGCCTGTACGACCGCGGCGCCGCCAGCGGCAGGCTCGGATATCGTACATGGAAAGCGACAGCTCGGAAGATGAGCTGGTCCAAGTAGACAGCGAAAGCGCAGAAGAGATGAATGGTGACGCATCAACGAGCGATCGTAAGGGCAAGCGGAGGCTGCGTGGATCATCAAGCGATGAGGACGAGGATGATGATGACTTCGTCCAGGCCGAGTCTTCCCATGCCACAAAACGTCGTGGTATCGGCCGCAACAAGCCGGAGCCAACGAAAAAGAAGGGACCGAACCGGACGCGTCGCCTGCAAGCGCGCGCGCTGCACCAAGACGAAATTCCCCTGTACGCACCGCGCGAGTGGATACGCGGCACACGACGTACACTCTCGAAATACCATCCACAAGTCCACGACAGAGTTGCCATCATGACGGAAGGCCATCAGCAGTATTGGGAGGCGTCCGATTTACGAGACTATTGCGAGCAGGACCATGGTCCTATTCCGACGGATGAGCCGGTCCTCTTTGGTACTGTCACGGGTGTGACCTGGCAGGTCGGGCCACCGACGTTCTGCCAGCTCAAGCTAGAGATCCGTGATCTCCTCAACGGGGATGCGGCGTTGGTGAACGGCGAAACGCCGGTCTGGTCGGACGAGGTGCGGAACGTCGTGATTGACTATGGCGACCAAGATGGCACACCTGAGTTCCTGGTGCTCTGGGATCGTTTCTTGTCCTCGATGCGCATTTTCCGCAGTCTCCGCATTCACCAGCGGGTGGATGCCATGTATGACGACGAGAAATACACTGGTACGATCGCGTCCATTAAGCGACGGGGCATGTCATGGCGACGGGTTCAGCTACCAAATCCCTGGACATGCTATCACGTACAATGGTAAAAAGAGAGAACAACGAGACATGAAAAAAGTAATTGCTAAGCGATACACAGGGATGACAAGGAATCCGAACCAGAGGATCTCAGCCCATGGGAGGTCGTACCAAGCGGCCGCAATTTTTACGAGCAGTTTGACGTCGCGCCTCGACTCCCCGAATCAGTGGCACGGCGCGCGAGCGATATCCTCGCATGGTTAATATCGATGGAGGACTTTCAGATTTTTGTGCACGACGTCGATTTCTACTTATACCCCGAATATCTCTCTCAAATTGCGTATCCGATCTGCCTCACCATGATCAAGGAGCGGGTTGAGAACGACTTTTATCGAAGCGAGCGCGCCCTTTTGGATGATGTGGATCTGGTACGACACAATGCCCAAAAGTTTAATCAAGTTTCGTCGGGTGTCTGGAAGGATGCCGGGCGGCTGGTCAATTTCTTCAAGAGCCGCTTGCAAAGTAAGTCAAAAGGCACAAAGGAATGTCAGTACAGTAGTTTTAATAATTTATATAATCTCTAGGTCCGGATGCACCTCTATCTTTGGCAATGCGCGGCCGCCGTCCCATGAGAGGGCGACGACAAGCGGTGGAAGTCTCCGACGATGACGAGTACGAACAAGTGGAAGAAGAAGAAGAGGAGGAGGAGCCCCCGTCGATACGAGAGGACGAAGACGAAAGCGCTAGTGCATGGGAGCAAGATGACGATTCGGAGTAGCCAAAGTGTTAAAAAGTTACTGATACATTGTACAAACACCAACAAACAAACAAAAGAAACTCTGAGGTGTCAAAGTAGATGATACAAGGAAGAGAAGAAACAAGGGAGAAGGACCAGGGGGATAAACAGGAGGAGCAAAAGTGGAAGAGGAGAAGGAGGAGAAGGAGGAGAAGGAAGAAGCAAGGGAGCGAAAGGGTATCATAGTTAAGCCTGGTAAGGTGGAGGCTGTTCACGCTCGGATAACGGGTAATAGGCATCATCAGCAGATCGTTTGAACTTGCTATAAACCCAACCAATGCCAGGCATCTGTCTCCACCAACGCGGAGGGCGTTCAGAAGGTTCTCTCATTTTCTGAGCCAAGAAGCGAACGGCATTGATGAGATTGGAGACCTGCTGGCGACCTAGAACGAGGCATAGAGCGATGGCACCGGTGATGAGGACAGCAAAAACAGCTGAACGCCATTGGTCGCCTAGGGTCCACTGGTGAAGAGCAGCACCATAGTAATAAGGGGGAAGATCGTCGCGTACGGCGCACGTTTGATTTGTACAATGCCCTGGTAATACATCCAGCCCAAAAAAGCATTCCATATTGTGGGTGCACTGCGAGCCGACGTTACGCTTGGGCTGACAGGTGTGTGTTTTCGGGTCACAGTAGGACAGGCGGCTGCAATTACCAAGCAAGTCGAGATCACCTTCATCTATAACATCAGGGCCTCGAAACTGGACGTAATTCTTGAGCTCGTCCGTTTTCGGAATGGCATGACAGGGTGTGCCAGTGTCATCGTCGTTCGAATAGGGTGTAAAGATAAATGTCTCTATTGGATTCACACTCAATTCGAAACCTCCCATGTCTAAGAATAATATTACGAACAGCCATTCAGTGTGTAAGCACAGTAATAAGCTCATGCGACCTACTTCGATTCTGGCAGACGAGGCCACGATTCGTAGCAAAGCAGCTGTGTACCGGATAAAATGGACAATCAGCGGGATCTCGGCAATGCTGCTCCATGGTGAATAAATAGAAAGTGTTCTTTGCAGAAACGACGAGAAAAGAGGAATAATAATCAGAGAAACCCAAGAAAAGAGCCCAATTAAGATAGTCGGAGATTCAAATGGTAGTGATATGATGCGATTCAACAAAAATGATATGATATTAAGTTGTGTGTAAGTTTGACAGAAGCACAAAGGATGATATGACAGATGAAAATGACAGAGAGAAGTACAGAAAGGGGAGGTGTTGTGTGTGAATGGGGAGGGGTATCAAAACGCTTATGCTAAAGTTAGCTCAGACTTGGTAACAAAAATGCCACGGTGGGGGTCCGTTTGAAAATAACGTTTGCCGTCAACAGACCCGTCGTTTTTACCAACGCGGCTCTGCAGCTCGACACCAACCCAGTCATCCCCCTCAGCCCACGCGACAGAGCCAATGTAACGCACGTGGCCTAGGGTTGGTAATGGACGATGAATCAGTTTCACCTTGTCGCCTATCTTGAGCTCCTTGGCTTTATTGTCGTCGTCCTCTTCTTCCTCCTTGTCGTCGCTCATGATACGCCACTTGTGCCTCTTCTTTTTGCTCTTCTTCTTCTTTTTCTTCTTGTCGTCGTGCAGCATTTTCTCGTCGGGGAGCGACCAGCGCTGACGGGGATGAGAGTAGGCCGAGTAAGCTTGGGGACGGGTGCGAGCGGGTGTTTCAGGCAGCGCAAACGTGAGGCGTGAAGGGCGGGGCGGACGCTGCGCAGCTTGTTCTTCCTCCTTGCGCTTCCTTTCCTGAGCTTCAATGCGAGCCTGGGTCTCCATCGACAGCAAGAGTTCCAGATCGTTCGAGTTGATGTAATTCAGTCGGTCGTTCACCTCAGACTCCTCGCGCGGCGTACATGGCGATGAATGGGCCTTGACTTTGGCCTTCTTTGGGGGCTCTAGCTCGCCTTCACTGCTGCTGCTTTCGGTTGACAGGCTGCTCGCATCACTATCTTCTTCGTCGTCACTGGATTCGCTCTCAGTGTCGATACTGGATTGGGGCACTTCAGTTGTCGTTGTGCTCCTGTCGAGAGTAGGTTTGGGTGAAGGGGGTGTCGTCGTCGTCGCCGTAGCAGTGGTAGGCGTTGTGGAAGACTTGGCAACAGGGGCCGTGGCAACGGATGATTCGCCGCTGATGTTTCCGGTAGACTTTGTCTTGCGCAGACTTAGATCTTTGTCTTTTTTCTTTTTACCAAAACCGAAAAATGGCATGTGAGCACACTTTGGAACAAGGGGATCACGAAAAAAGTGGTGTAGGCTTATAAGTATCAAAATTTATTCAAGTCACGCTATTTGTGAAACCCGGGAATAACGTCCGCTCGGGGCGGACTCAATATAGTGAGGCGACACAGCTGCCGTGCACGGCTCCTGTCCTTTTACCCTTTGGGGTCTTTTTTTGCTGCGGCAGCGAAGGAACCGCAAAAACGCTCTGCGGTGTTTACATAAGGTCCATGGCCCGCATTGGCTTTTTTTTTCTCGGAGCCCGTTGCTTCCGGCTTGGCGCGCCACACTTGTGCGTGGCGTGAGCCACCTTCTCCACCATTGACATGCATGACGTCTGGATCCGTTTACCCTTTTGCGGGTCGATTTTTCCCATTTTCTCTGCTTTGGACTCACAAACATTTTGCTTCAATATCGAAAAGACAGCTCCGAAACGCGACACGCTCAGCTTAAACAGAATCCTTTTATCCACCTTGTTGACCCAAGCTGATTTAATATTTAATCGATGGCCATGCTTGGCAAATTAGCTAATCCTTCTCTTATTGCTTTATGACATAACTCACCTTGGCTTCACTCTTAATATTCCGGTACATCGGCCTGTGTTCATAAATCCATGACGCCCATGTCGTACACGAAAAATGCGGCCACTGTGCGAGCAGTCACCGCTTGTTGCATATTCTTCTATTTTTTTCTTTTCAGAGCCTCGATCGCGTTCATGGGCCTCCTAATACGTCCGAAACCTGTTCTTTCGGAGCCACATTGACGCGTGCCATTCCCAGCACCTGTACTCTTATTTTTGTCAGCTACCACACTGTACAAGTCTTGGCAGCTGACGTATATGTATCCATTATTGTTTGTACAACGCTGTTGTGTTTATGTATTTGTCGATCCGCTCTGCACGACAAATAATACCCTGATCCAGGTCAGACAGCCGAAGGAGGCAACACCCACTCAAATATTAGAATATGCAGCACATGATGCCAAAACTGCGAGCTAAGCCTAGCATTCGGCTCTCACAGAAACACTTCAGGATTACTTTCTTAAATCCAAAACAATTGATACTCTCAAAGCGATCGCCTCACTAGACTTGGTTGCATTGCTTCACCATCATATATGATGCTATAGCTCATGATAAGCTGATGTAAAGACCCAAAATTCCAAATATACGTAGCAAAAGATATATGATTACCATAGTGGAGGGAACCAAAACGATATAGGTTTACATAGCTTATACGTATGCTATCAGAGAGAGTGACTCATGTAGCGCTCAAGAGACGAAGAAAAACGATGTACTGGTGGGTAAACAATCCTACTAGGCATACGTGCTAGTTAAAATGTAATGCGATGCAACATACATAATCATCTTGTATTCAGACAATCGACGCAGTCAATAGCGCTTTTTGAAAGTCGTTATCATATCCATTGTGGTGAGTACACCGGTGTTGTTAGTGATGGGCTGTTCCTTATGCGGGGAACCTTCAGGCAGGCATCACTCAAATTTGCGCACTATACATTTAAATCAATGATAAGCGTCCACATAACCCATAAATCTCATAATAAAGCTTACATAATAAAGGCAGTATGACGCGCTGTTCAGCAAGAGCAAAATTTGCGCCAATACACCTAGCAGTACCATCACATGGATAACCTTGTTAGTCATGGCCACCCATATTTTTATCTCAAGTACGTACTGTCGTGCACCGTTGCTGAAAGGTAACCATGCCATGCCAGCACCACTCGATACTAGCTGCTCAGCTTCGCCGCCTGGCAAGAATCGGTCGGGATCGAACTTTTCTGGATTGGACCGAACCCTCGGGTTATGCTGAAGCTCGTAAATGTCCAGCATCACACGGGTTCCTTTAGGGAATACGATGCCCGAGATTTCGGAATCGGTCGTCAGCTCGCGCGGAAGCACGTCAATAGCTGGAGGTGCAATGCGTAATGTCTATGGAAGCACTTGATGGTCAGGTTATGAAGCATATGCGGTTTTTTCTGTATTATATTGGCCTACCTCTTTAATAATACAGTTCACGTATTGAAGGTCTTTGATTTCTTCAGCAGTAGGTAGTATATCAGTGTGATCGTCACCAAAGGCCATGATGACTTCCTGTCGAGCCTTTTCTTGGATATCCTAGGTATAGAGTAAGATTACATAATAAACGTACAGATAAGAAAATAGCACTTACAGGATTGATAGCGAGATAGTAAATAGCAAAAGACAGAGCATTCGCCGTAGTGTCGTGACCGGCAAGAAAAAAGACACAAAGGTTGGTCTACGTATCTTTAGAATAAATAAACCGTCGCAGAAAATAATAGTTCTGCTACGTACCCTGAGCTGATCATTCGTCGAAGCACCTGCACCGGCTTTCTCGCTCTCGATCATCAAAGTCAGCAGGTCACGCTCGCTCTCCTTGACGTTGTTGACTTCTTGCTCTTGGATCATCTTGCGCTTGTGTTCAATAATCCCATCGATCAGACTTAAAAGTCGCGTAAGGCCCTCATGTTTTACACGACGAGTACGGTTAAGCCATAACAGGTGGCGCTCAAAGAACAGAAACATTAGATATTTAAAGTCCCGGGCTGCCGTGATGATGTTATTGTAGATCTGGACCCATTCGTTGTCTTTGTCTTCAAGAGCATTAAAATCAAAGTCAAATCTAGATGGTATGAGAGAAATTAGATCATTCTGCTCAAAAAAATTATTATTACAAGCAGTAAACTTTACCCAGCGATGTCAATGGCTGACAAAGTCCAGCGAGTCATCAAATCATGGAAGTCAACTACACCATAATCGACATCAGGAGAGTCCATTAACTTGAAGAGCTTGTGGGTTAGCTTTCCGAACAGCTCAACGGGCATCGATATGTGAAACGCCGGATTTGCAATCTAAAGATGTGTCTAAAGCATAAGAGTCTACTCTCTCATCTATTTAAGTATCTTCTAAACCTTTCTGTGCCTCTTCCATTCAGCGCCATTTGTGAACAGTATATTATCGCCGTAGAAAAAACGACCGTTCATGGTGCCTTCGAATTGGATCTTGACAACAGCCTTAATATAAATATCTACAACAGAGTTAGATAAATATCAGTGAATGATTATGATAGTCACGTGGACATGATGCTTATTCTACCTGTTTTTAGCAAAAAGCGCTTCGCTGGCTCAGGCGTGCTGATGTGGAGAAGCCACCCGTTCTGATCAAGTCGCTGCACATCAAAGTTACATGTAGGATGAGAACTTATCTGTGCACATAATTTAAAGTGTTGACTAACTGTGTACAGCCCATGGTCCGTTTTCAACATGGCAGGTATAGCATACTTCCTAGTAAGCTCAGCTATAGGGGTCTTGTTTCAGTGAGCATACAAGTAGCCAATTGCCGATACATGAGGTACTTGGCGCAAGGTTTTGGGCGGCTTGAGGATCTGCTGGTTCATAATATACACCGCCATCATAGTGGCAGCAAGGCTGATGGACAGTTTCTTGTGTTTGCGCAAGGCCTTGTCTGCCTGTCCCGTCAAAGGGACTATATACTTTTCGTACAGATCGATGATAGAGTCCATAAGAGGAGGATGGGAAGTAAAGCGAATGATAGGCGACGTGACCATTTGAGCCTTCTTTTATATGATTTATTACCCGGCTCCTGAAGAGCAGACCACTCTGTCGAGCCCTTCGGAGGTCTTCTTTCCACATACTAGCATCTGCAACAATATTTGTAGTTCTCCAATATATAAAAGTGATTTACGTACCCATCCCTTCTCTAACAGCTGGGTGATTCTGTTATGAGTCTTGCATAAACAGCCGTAGCGATCGACTGCCGTTTTGACAGGCTATGCTTGTTATAGTACCTTTGAATATTTGCATATGCTGGCCCGAAAAATATGTAAAAAAAATAACCTTCTGCACGTTAAAATCCCCCTATGTCTCCCTTGTGGCAAGCGCTATACATATAAACAAATGGTAATCGAGGAGTATATGTAGAGCATAACAGCATATGGGTCTCAAGTTCGTCTGCAGATCGTTCTCGTTGTCGGTCGCTTATAGATTCTCCGCAAAACAGGTATGAATATCTCGATTGACCAAGACGCAAAGGTACCTTGGCATATGGCCCAGTGTCTTCTTCCAGCCCCGTTACTATACATAGACAGATGTACCTGATATGTAAAGGTACTTTTTGTGCAACTTGATATTATGACAGGAAGCTACGAAGTAAGACGAAATGATAAATGCTAGCTGTATTTCATAAATCCAAGCTTAGTTATACTATGTGACAAGAACAAGATCTACTCTCAAAGGACCTACGTCTTTTGAGACTTCTGGAGAAGTCAATAAAAGCAGTAGGCTAAGCTATTGATGGAGAAGAAGGCTCTTCCTACAGGAATACTCAAAATACAGAGGAACTTAGATGGATATGGTGAAGTTGATTCTACTGCTCCGTAAATGGCATTTCTTCTTCGAGTCTTGTCAGTAATAAAGGGTGCGATATAATACTATAATACATATCAAGAATTTTGAGGAGAGATAGAAATATGTGAATATAAATGATCAGTCCTGAATGGAGGAAATCAAGGTACCTGTGGCCGTTCAAAGCCCTGATTAAACCAAGATATTTAAGGTGGCCAAGTAGGTATCAAGTTGACCAGGAGAATACAGGTAAATAAGGTTCAATAGGTCCAACTTGTTACACGAGAATAAGGTATACATCACCATGCCCTATATAGCTTCCTATTTTGACATCCAACATGTACTCGTATACGTGACTCGATGCTGATTTCGCGCGCGTCCTGCGGCCTAAAACAAGACATACTTACGAAGACTAGTGTACACATTTTCGAGCTTGCCATAATATTTAATAATTACGTGCTTAGATAGGTACATAGTGAAAGTCTTTCCATGGGCATGCGATCGAGCAGATGAATAAATAAAGCTACGTACATATCAAGATTAGACATCAACCTCTCAATCAATCACGCTCCAAGGACGTATGCCTATGCCAGCTAGGCGTAGCACATATCCCATACTGACATCGCAGGACATCCAGGCCAACTGCAGTATGCAGCTGGAAAAAGTATGCACAAACGCAATGGCAGACACTTCGTAAAAGTAAATGTTTTTCTTTAATAGCGCTTCTTGAAGGAAACTTTGAGGTCCACAGTAGAGAGAATACCCGTGTTACCAGTGATCGGTTTGTCCTTATGCGGGGAACCTTCAGGCAGATGCCACTCAAACTTGCGCACTGTATCGTTATATTCAAGATAAGAATTCCTGTGACCCGAAATTATGAAACTTTAACTTACAGAGCAAAGGCAGCATGACGCGCTGTTCAGCCAAAGAAAAGTTTGCCCCAATACACCTAGCGTTACCAAAATGGAAAGTCAACCAACTTGACCTTGTTTTTTGTTGGCTCACTTACTGTCGAGCGCCGTTGCTAAAAGGTACCCATGCCATGCCAGCACCACTCGATGCTAGCTGCTCAGCTTCGCCGCCCGGCAAGAACCGGTCGGGATCGAACTTCTCCGGATTTGACCAGATTCTCGGGTTATGATGGAGTTCATAAATGTCAAGCATGACACGCGTTCCTTTAGGAAACACCATGCCAGAAATCTCAGAATCAGAGGTCAAGGCACGAGAGACCACGCCAGTAGCTGGAGGCGCCATGCGCAGCGTCTAAAACCAGAATGATGATCAGCTTTTCCGAAAATTTGTAGCATAGCAATCATGGCTCACCTCCTTGATAATACAGTTTATGTATTGGAGCCCTTTGGTTTCGTCAGCTGTGGGCAATATATTACTATGATCATCACCAAAAGCCTTGATGACTTCCTGTCGTGCTTTTTCTTGGATATCCTGAAGAGCAAGATACAATAAGTTTGTCTTCACAGAAATATTTAATAGCACTTACAGGATTCACAGCAAGGTAGTATATCGCAAAGGTCAAAGCGTTTGCCGTGGTATCGTGACCAGCAAGGAAGAAGACACACAGGTTGCTCTACGATGAAGGTGTCAAGTTAGTTAAAACCTTTTTGTTTTTACATATATCGTGTTACATACCTTGAGTTCTTCGTTCGTCAGAGAACCTTCACCAGCCTTCTCGCTCTCAATCATTAACGTCAGAAGATCACGCTCGCTCTCCTTGACATCATTGAATTCTTGCTCTTGGATCACCGTACGTTTGTGTTCGATAATGCTATCGATCAAACCCAAAAATCGGGTAAGGTCTTCATGCTTGGCGCGGCGCGTACGGTTCAGCCATAGAAAGTTTCGATCAAAGAAAGGGAACAGAGCGTATTTGAAATCGCGGGATGCTGTGATGACACTGTTGTATATCAGGACCCACTCATTGTTTTTGTCTTCGAGCGCTTGGAAATCAAATCCAAATCTATAGGTAGCAACGAACCAAATCAATATACATCAAATAGTAAAGAACTAGTAAGATTTACCCAGCGCTTCCAATGGCTGACAAAGTCCAACGAGTCATCAAATCGTGGACGTCGACGGCGTCATAATCGACATCAGGAGAGTCCATAGTCTTGAAGAGTTTGTGGGTGAGTCTTCCAAACAGCTCGACAGGCATTGCTCTGTGGAACGCAGGATTTGCAATCTAAAACTATCGTAAGAGCGTGGCTTTTCACAAACCAGTGTTAGTTCATACCTTTCTGTGCTTCTTCCATTCCGCACCGTTTGTGAACAGAATATTTTTGCCGTAGAAAAATCGGCCGCTCATAGTACCTTCCAACTGGTTCTTGAGATTGGCCTTTGCAAAGATATCTATAGAAAAGTAAATAAGACTATAATAGGCAATCTTCTTTCCCTTTTTACCTGTTTTAAGCAAAAAGCGTTTCGCCAGGTCAGGTGTCGTGATGTGCAGAAGCCATCCATTCTGATCAAAGCGCTGTATTACCGAAATAGGTGAGTTTCCTTATGTATGTATTAAACGGTTACACAAACCGTGTACAGTCCATGATCGGTCTTTAATGCGGCAGGCAGCGTATATTTTCTGACAATCTCTGCGAGAGGTATCGCAGAATAACGCGCGCGCAGATAGCTAATTGAGTCTACGTAAGGTACTTGGCGCAGGGCTTTGGGCGGCTTGAGGATCCGCTGGGTCACGATATATACCGTCGTCAGAGCGACAGCAAGACCGATCGATACTTTCTTGTGCTTGCGCAAGGCCTTGTCTGCCTGACCCGTCAAAGGGACAATGTATTTTTCGTACAGATCGATGATAGAATTCATACGAGGAGGAGGGTAAAAGGAGTAGAATGTTATGTGTGGGGAAGAATTGAGAAAAAGGGAAGTGGGCTCTTTTTAATTCATTTTTTTCCCGAAAATTTACCCATCTCCTGATCGGCGGGGCGGGCCGCCAAACCGGTAGCAGCAGATCGAAAAGGTGCCATCATCCTTGGCGTACCCCATACAAGGAATTCTATAGGTCAGCCACGCCTGTTCTTACGGCCCGACACTATTATTTCAATGTTGTGCCATATGTGCATGGATTCATTATCCATGGTCACGGCTATATATTTCACCACTTTTCAATGCACTGTTTCATTTATAGTCTTACTAGCCTTCGCAAAAAGCATAATTTACTGCTCATAGTGATCCCTCGCTTTCCCACGTAACAAAAGCTTAAGTACGTGGACAGAAGATAGCCGTTTGAAAAATACAGCATAATGGCTCGGATATCCCGCCTCGTCTCCTTTTTCATTTTTCGTTGTACTTGAGAGTTGGCTCATAAGATGTCAAGTTTCGTTCTGCAGAGCACTTTCGAAATCTGCATGAGCAAAAGAACTGCAATACGCGACAAAGAGACGAACATTTTGTAGATGGAAGAAATATTGCTTTAATAGCGCTTTTTAAAGGAGATTTTGAGGTCCACCATGGAGAGAACACCTACGTTACCGGTGATGGGTCTGTCTTTGTGCGGGGATCCTTCAGGGAGGCTCCATTCAAACTTGCGCACTGGAACATCAAATTCGTTTGTCTCCTGTCAGCATTTTGATATACCGCCCCCATTTTCTTTACTTACAGAGAAGAGGCAACAAGACGCGCTGTTCAGCAAGAGAGAAGTTCAGGCCAATACATCTAGTAACACATTATAGTAAGTTCCTGCCCATAGTTTCTGTCGTTTAAGACCAGCTAGATGCAAACACTTACTGTCGTGAACCATTGCCAAAAGGTACCCAAGCCATTCCTGCACCGTTCAATGCAAGCTTTTCTGCTTCACCGCCAGGCAAGAATCGATCGGGATCAAATTTTTCCGGATTGGACCAAACATGAGGGTTATGGTGAAGCTCGTAGATGTTGAGCATAACGTTCGTTCCTTTAGGGAAGACCATGCCAGCAATATTTGAGTCGGCAGTCAAAGAGCGCTCGACCACACGTGTCGCTGGAGGTGCAATGCGTAGATTCTAGAAGATTGGAAATCAGCCTCTACTCTAATGTCCTGCATCTTATTGGTTACCTCCTTGATAATACAGTTGATGTATTCCAGATTTTTTGTTTCCTCCGCTGTGGGCAAAATGTCAGTGGGCTCATCACCAAAGGCTGCAATGGCTTCCTGTCGGGCCTTTTCTTGAATATCCTAGAAACAAAGAAAATGATAAGGCTATATTACTAATAAATATGCTGAAACTTACGGGATTGACAGCAAGATAATAAATCGCAAATGTCAAAGCATTTGCCGTGGTATCATGGCCGGCAACGAAGAAGATGCAAAGGTTGCTCTGTTCATTTGGTATGGCGTAAGAGAGTTGCTACGGATATGGTATCTGACGTACCTTAAGCTCCTCATCTGTCAAAGCTCCTTCACCCGCCTTCTCACTTTCGATCATCAAAGTCAAAAGATCGCGTTCACTTTCCTTGACGTCATTGGCATCCTGCTCTTCGATCGTCTTGCGCTTGTTTTCAATGATACCATCGAGCAGTCCCAAAAATCGCGTGAGGTCCTGGTGCTTAGAGCGGCGGCTGCGATTCAACCAAAGGAAATGTCTGTCAAAGAAGGGGACAAACAAGTACTTCAAATCCATCATGGCTTTGCCGATACGATCGTAGGTCTGAACCCATTCATTGTCTCTATCTTCGAGTGCCTTGAAATCAAATCCAAATCTATTATGGAACACAGAGTAAGTCCCCAGGACAGCGTACTAAGTGGTTCTCTTACCCAGCGCTGCCAATGGCGGATAAAGTCCAGCGGGTCATCAAATCATGGAAATCCACAGCGTCATAGTCGACATCGGAGGAGTCCATCACCTTGAAGAGCTTATGGGTAAGCCGACCAAAAAGCTCCACCGGCATAGATTTATGGAACGCGGGGTTCGCAATCTAAAGCCGCTCACGTATCAGAATGCAACGTTTGCTTTCCTATTATTGTATGTACCTTTCTGTGTTTCTTCCATTCTGCGCCATTAGTCATGACGATATTTTTGCCGAAGACAAATCGACCGATGATGGTGCCTTCCGTTTTATTGTTTTTAGCACGTTTGGCGAAAATATCTAAGGAACGGCGCAGACAGTATGATATAAGAACATGGATGAAGTTGTATATGCGTACGTTTACTTCAATTTTTTTTACCTGTTTTGAGTAGGAATCGCTTGGCCAGTTGAGGCGTGGTAATGTGGAGAAACCATCCCCCAGGGTCGTATCGCTGTGAGCAGACGAAAAAAAGAATGAGTGCGAATGCCTTAAAAAGCTATCTTCACCGTTGTACAAACCGCGTATAGTCCATGATCTGTCTTTAACGCAGCCGGCATCGTGTGTTTCTCAACAACGCTGGACAGGGGCTGTCTGTTATAAAGAGCGCGTAGATAGGGAAGCGTGTTCACGTGAGGTACTTGACGTAGGGCCTTTGGCGGCTTAAGGATCTTCTGGGTGACAATGTAGACTGTTGTCAAAGCGACAGCGAGACCGATGGAAACTGTTTTGTGTCGGCGTAGCGCCTTTTCAGTCTGGTCTGTCAAGGGAAGAAGGTAGTTTTCATAGAACTGGATAACGGTATCCATACTGAATAAATTGATACTTAGTGGAGGTGAAGGGATGCTGACGGAATGATCTGGCTATTTTATATTGATCCGCATGTGGCCCACTCAGCTGTCAAGTTCGGGTTTCGGCCCGCCTGGCGGGGTTTTCGGTCCGGCATTTTGACCGATCAAGCCATTATTTGTATGGGAAGTAAACGTCATTCTTTGGGTGCCTCTTAGCACAAGAACACAAGTTTCACAACATGAGCCTAGAACATAGGAGACCTTTTTGACAGTACAATGGATGGCTTGACAAAGATACATAATTATCAACACATGTGCATTGAAAGATCAGGCAGCAGAATGCCGCTGTGTATGACGGCTCGGGATGCACGGGCACGGGCCACCCTTTCCTTACTTCAAAGGAGTGACAAAGTTATCCAGCATTACTGCTTTTATGCAATACTTGTGCGTCCTCTTGTTTTCTATGCGAATGTCCGTGTCTTTCGTCTTTATATATATTACAACTACTTTCCAGGCGACTCATCATACCATACACATACATAAACGCTATCCATTTTAGCCATTTTTCGATACGTATAACCTCATATGACTCACAAAATAATACATGTATATTTCCCGGACGACTGGGATAATGGACGCGAAAAGACACTTTCCATTGTCAAGCAGCTGTGATTAGCTTACGGACAAAATCGCCAAATATCATTTGCTCGGCAATATGATATACGTTACTCCGTGAAACAGCGACACGGTGCCACGGTGAAACGGGATTGGGGAACTGTTAATGAGGTCACACGTCGTCTCAAGCAAAGTTGTATGCTTGACGCTATGTATATATATCTAAATCGTGCTACACGTATAATAAGTGCTTTGCATTCAGTATTTGCTCGATAAACCGATAATTTGTAAACCGGCTGATCTCTCAAAACATCATTGTGCGGTAACCGAGTCGCGTAAATTAAGAACTTGAGAGTCGATATCTAATCACCTTCCCACAAAACGATCGACCAAAGAATCCCAAAAAAATTCCCAAAGTCATATTATACTGTCGGTTGATATAGAGTATCAGTGATACATTTGCTTAACTTAGCTAGCCTTTAACACGCCAAGACATTAATGTACTTTCGACCAAATCCACTACCACCCCTCTCGCTGTCATATCCATATTATCACAGACAGTAAGCCCATATAAGAAGGCTTTATAGTAACTATTTCGGTCTTAAAGAAGTAAGGCTGCCAGCAACAGTAGGCTAGCTTCGTCTAGCCCGTCTAGCCGGTCTTCTTCCGGTTCCTCTTGCTTGATCATCGTTTCGTTGGACTAGTCCTTTAAATAGGGCCTTAACCTTCTTGCTCCATAATAAGATTCACTGCGGTGATATTGGTGTCTTTTAATGCGATTTAGATTGACTTGTTTATACTGTTCGACCATGTATTTTCTGCAATAACTGTACTGCATGTAAAAAATGTACATTGCGTATATAGGTATCGTAAAGTAGAGCAGAAACAATTTACCCACGGTCTACATATCGGAGAGCCAAATCCGATACTTGATCGTTTACAAGTCGGTCACTTTGGGATGCAACGAGGTAGCGATTATACCATTATTCGATCACATCCTAGTCGAGAGTTCTATAGTCTCTAATGCCCATTTCCATGAGCATCGCATAGCATGACAATGGTACATTTTTTAGAATGGGTTATTATAGCATACCTGTAAGGATTTGTACACAGATAGTGTATTGTGTTTACCTATTCAATCTTACACGCGTAAATATGTAGCATAAGACAAATATATAATGTATCTTGGAAAGCACTTTCATTGGTAAAGTAAGCAAAATCAAAGAAACGCCTTCATCCTCTTGTTTCCGTAGCTGCGCATCTATCATTTGCTTATATACGGCATGTGTCTTGATTTATGACGCGAATAATAAGCTCAATCGTACGTATATGAGCATCCTATGTAATTCCTCTTCTTGTAAGGCTACATTATGAATTGCTGCTGAGTCTGCTCTATTAGAAGAAAACTCAGTGAGAAAGCAAACATGCTACAATATGATGGCCTTCTTAAGTGAAAATTGCATCATCAAACACGCAATTCGAGAGCTTCAAGCATAAATTCAGAGACCGATATCGCCCTTTCAAATTACGGGACCAAGAGAGAAGACGACGTCAAGAGACTGGTTCTCATAACTTTTACTTGTCTGTTCACAAATGTCTACTCCACGAAGGCGAATCGAGACCGATGTCATGAAACTGTACGTTGTAATACATATTTAATTGTAGAGCATTCGGACTTATGAGGAATACTTTATCATAGCTTAATGAGTGACTACGAAGTTACTCTGGTCAATGACAATATGCAGGAATTCTATGTGCGTTTTCAAGGCCCATCCGATAGTAAGTCCACTAAAGGGGAGAGAAAGGTCATATATTGATTCTAGTACTGTAGCACCTTTTGCTGGTGGCATCTGGAAGGTGCATGTAGAGCTTCCTGATCAGTACCCTTACAAGTCGCCCAGCATTGGCTTCATGAACAGAATCTTCCATCCCAACATTGACGAAGTGTGAGTTCAGGATAAGCTGATTGAGTTGGTCAGGGTTCTTTTGACACTGATATCATTTTTTTTCTCTTTCTTCTTCATTAGGAGCGGTTCTGTGTGTCTCGATGTGATTAACCAGACGTGGAGCCCAATGTTTGGTAAGGTCGAAAATGTTTCCGAATTAAGCAAACTCAACTTTCTGTTTTTTCTTTATTGTAGACATGATCAACATCTTTGAAGTCTTTTTGCCACAACTCTTGCGCTATCCAAACCCGACAGATCCACTCAATGGTGAAGCTGCCGCTCTGTTGATGCGCGAAGCACCCAAATACGAAGCGAAAGTGAAAGGTATGAGATACCCAAACCTTAAAAAAGGAGTGTACCAATCAATCGCCCCGGTAGACTACGTTTCAAGATACGCAACAAAAGAAGCCGCCGATGCAGCAGCAGATGATAGCTCGGATGACGATGAGATGAGCTCGGTCGACTATGCATCTTCTGAAGACGAAGCACATGGCATGGAACTTTAAGCACCCATTCATCATAGTCGATTCACACAAATACACACACACACACACACACACACACACACACAAATAACACGACCGTCTCACCCACCTACACCAGTATCCCTGTTCCCCCCTCTCCCCAGAACCCATGTGGAGAAACAGACACGACAATACAAAGCAATCTCCAATAATCTGTTGTTTGTTTTTTATGCGAGTGCTTCATTTTGCTGCTGCTTGAAAGCTGCAACAATATCTTGCGCGCTGTCCTTTTCTTCTGAGGAGATGGGTGTACCATCGAGGATGCGCAGTCTTTGGCGGCAGACGATGAGGATGGCACGATAGCGCGCGCGCCGCTCTTTCCATACGTGGGTCAGATTCCGGCAAAACTCGGTATCTCGTTCCATCCACGTGTGGTCGTGTTCTGCAATGAGGTAACGCGTGATGTCCCCGCGGTGTGTGACCATGCAGGTGGCGGGATACATCTTGCTAGTAACTGGATTCATGCTTGCCAAAATAAACAAGATAAGAATGGGTGGCGCGCTTTTCTACTGATTCCTTCTTACCGAAGGTCAAGATAATGCAACCGCGATAGAGGCTTGACAGCTTCGATAATGTTGTCCATGCTGTCGATACGGTTGTCCATCAAGACAAGTTTCTGGAGATGTCGCAGTTTTCGGAGTGGCCTGATGTCTTTCAAATAGTTGGTGCTCAGGTACAGGACCGCTAGGTTGGGTACCTGGCGTGAAAAGTCCTGCGGCAATGACTCGAGCTGAATAGAGCATAGCTCCAAGTACTCGAGCGAGAAAAAGTCTTGAATGACATCGATACGCTTGAGACACGTTCCTGACATGTAGATTTTGCGGCTACCGCGCAGATAACGCATATTGATCTCACTAAAGACAGTATTATGAGTGACTGCAGATCGACAGCTCATTATTGGGCGTACACTTTTTGCCCGCCCTGATCGCGCATGGAGAAACTGCTTAGCCGTGGAATGCAAGAGAGACCAATGACACGGAGCAGTTGGTTGTCGTCGAGGTACAGCGTACGCAAATCTGGAAAGAAGCTTCCGTCGAATGCCTTGAGGCGGTTATAGCAGAGACGTAGCACCTTGAGCATCCTGACCGGGCGAGCTATCTCAATCCATTTGATATCATTATGCTCTGCACGAAATCGTAAATATATGAGGGGGGCGTGTGATTTTCAGAACATGAGTCTTACCCATATTGAGCTGACGCAAGTTCAAAAGGCCTTCAATAGAGTCAAGGCCATCAAGCCGGTTGAAGGCCACATCCAGGGTTTCCAGCGATTGCCTACCATGTTTCGTTGTGAGGCATTCCGATGAAAGAAGGAGACTCACATTGAAGCGGTTTTGAAGCAAAGTTTCCGCAGGGCGTTACTGCGCAAGTTGAGGTGTATAAGACAATTCATTTCTCGGAATGGGCTGCATGAAGTGAGTTTGTTGTTTTCGGCGTGTAAAGTGCGCAGGTGGTGAAGGTGACTGATGCCTTGATAGCCATGGCGATATAAGCAAACGGACCAGGACGGATGTCTACACATACCTTCGAATGATGTGATCGCGTTGTTGCAAATGTCCAAGTACTGAAGGTTTGAAAGCGTTTGTAAGGAGTCGATGTCGGTCAATCTGCAACAAGGTGAGCGACTGGGTCGAGGAAAAGAATGCACATACTTGTTTGATTTTGCTTTGAGCGTGTGGAGGGAAAGAGGTAAGCGCGAGATTTGGTATATGGCATTATTGGATCTATCAAGATGTTAAAAGGAAGACTTTTTCTTTCGTCGTGTTTTCTTGCTTACATGTCCAAGGTGTGAAGATTGGGTAAGAGTGTGTCCAGGTTGATGATACGAGTGAGGCCCCGACGCCTAATATCAAGCAGATGGATCGCTCCCCACTGGCCACGAGGCTCAAGCGTAAGCAAATGCAGGGAAATGTCACGAAGGGCAGTGTGACGGTCAATGATAGGCTCAAACTGCAACCGAGAGTCGAGGGCATGGATGGTCTCAGCAAGTAAATCGGTCTGTGCATGATTTCGAGGGGTCTCAAAGCCGGTTACTTTGGTGCGAGACGACCCGATCGTGTCCTGCATGGGCTGATCTTCATTGACCGAGCCTTGACTCAAGTCGTCGTCGTCGGCTTCAGCTCTTGAAAGAGGGTGCTGGGCTGAATGGGTGGAGGGTGGTTGTGGAGGCGGTGAAGAAGGTGTTTGGACGGAAGACAGCTGCTGAGACGCAAAGATTCTAGGGTTGGCATGTCGTTGGGCGGTCTCTTTTTCGAGACGGCGGCGGTGGGCATCTTTGACCAGATCAGCACGTTGTTTTCCTTTGTCTATGTAGAAAAACAATAGAAATAAGGATATAAAGAGTGGTGATAATACAAAATCACTCACCTTTTGAATTTATTGGATGGAAGGAAGAAGAAAGCATGGGAAAGGAAGAACCTGGCGTGTTGAACCAGGCGGCTTGCTCCTCTGCAGGCGAGTCTTGAATAGCAGGGTCAGCCTCAAGATCAAGGATATTACTAGAAGGAGGATAGGTAGAGGTATAAAGAGAGAGTGAGGAGGAGGAAGAGGGCGAGGGTCCGGCAACAGCAGGCTTGGGCAGTGGTGATATAACGCCATTGTCCCTGTTTTCTTTGTTGTTCAATTGATTTGCTTCTTCTTCTGCTGCTGCTGCTGCTGCCGTTGGTGCCTTTTCCAATAGACGGCTGCTATTTTCTGACACGCCATCCCCCATCGTCATCTTTGCTATTGACTCTCCTCTCGACGCGTCCATGCTGTCACGCGATGCTTCGAATCGAGCAAAGCTAAGTTTCACGCTTGTTGTCGGTTTGGGTGTATTGGGTGCACTCTTTGTCGTGTCTGCTATTGCTCGTGCTGTATCTGTGTCAGCTGTCGTTGTATTATCCATGCAAAAGGGAGTTGCAAAAAAAAAAGAAAAGTGAAAAAAGTGAATACACTATAGACATGTCGGAAACCCAAAGTTTTATTATGACTTCCACCCGCGTCCTTGTTATTATTATATGGCACTTTAGTGATCCCACAACACTCGACTCCTGGTGCCACTGCTTTGGCGCTGATCGTCGTCGGTGCCTTCGGTGAGGTTATAGCTTTCTGGCCAATCATGGCGGGGTGAATGCACGGTGCGCGAGACCGGGTGACGCCAATTTTCAAAGTCGCTGTCAAACTGCGTATCCACCTCCGTCGTCCCCTTTTCGATGAGTGCCTTGCGCTGTGTTTTGCGAGGCTCAGCCGTGGGATAGGCTTCCTTGTTCTTGTGCTGCTTTTTTTGATGCTTATTACCCTGCTGGATGAACGCGGGCGTGCCGATCGTATTTCTGTCTTTTGGAGCTTTCATTGTGTTGGAAAGAGGTGGTACTTGCACGCGTGCTGTTTCGGGATTCGAGTTGAACCAAGTGCTCTGCTCTTCGTTGCTCCCGCTCTTTGTCTTGAGCAATGAGGCGTAGGTTGCCTTGGGCACGCTTGAATCCACCTGAGGCACGACTTGGGCTGTATGGATCGGCTTGGTGTCGTTCTCGGGCGAGATACTCTCCTGTGTGGTCACAAAGGTGCCTTGCAAGTCGTCGTAGGCCGCGTCCGATGCCTCGCACTCGATATCCGCCTGTGTCTTCCATTCCCTCGGCTCCTTCATCTCTTGTCCTTCTTGCGAGGATTCGCCTTGTTCCGAGACGGGGCGGGCTGTGAAGAAGGACATGGCGCGTTGGGACCAGCTCATACGGTTCTCTGGCCTGCGACGATCATTTCTCTTTTTCTCGCGGGTGGGCTCCTTGTCCGTATTGCTTTTATTTTGCTTGTCATCAAAGTTAAAGGAAGGTGCCTCGATGCCAGGACTGATAGTGTTGAGCGTATCTGCCAGCTTGTCGATAATGGCGTCAGGATTCGTTGGGAAGGACGAACGTCGGAAGGCTGATAGACGCGTACGAGACAGTAAACGATCTAGTGAGTTCACTAATCGATGCTGGGGTTAAATGCATTACCATCTTTGCCAACCGCCTCAATTCGCTCGACCCAGGATGCGCGGCGCTGCGGGTGCAGCTCTGGTTTGTGCTCGTCTTTGTCAGCCGAGATGCGAGAGTAGATGGGCTGCTTGCCCTTTTCATAGCGAGCAGTGCCCCCCTCATCGTTCACGTCAATATCAACGTTGCCGTATGGATGTTGTTCGGCCTGGCGATGGGTGGTGGCACGCATGGGAGCATGCTTAACCTCGTCCTGAGGGCTGTAGCTGGTGTGCGTACGATCGGCCTGCTGGCTGTCGCCGTAGATATGGTATGCCTCATCCATGAAGAAAGGTAAGAAAAAAAGAGGATGTGATGAAAAAAGAAAAATTTTAAATGCAAGCGAGGTTGGATTGCAGGGGAATAAGTGGATGCTGTGGGGGGCTGTCAAATTTAGCATAAAGGTGTCACGCGACCCCGAGATGAAGGCGCGTCCAGTTGCAATAGAACGAAAAGCGTGTCGATTGGGTCTGATTGGATTCCCACACTTTCTCTTCTCCTCTTTTTCCCAGTCCATGCTGCAGAACCCTGAAGAAACGCCAGAGCCCAAGGCCACCCATAAGCGTCCTGGTCATCGTCGCGGTCGACGTGGTGCCCGGCATCGCAGATCCTCAACAGCATCCCTCAACGAAGATTCAGAAGCAGCACCGCCTTCTGCACCCCGCAGACGCCACAGCTCGTCCTCACTCGTCAACACCCCCGCTGTCCAATCCATTCAGGACATCATCTCTGAAATAAAGCGCTTACCGACCTCTCCTACCTCGCCTACCGCTCCCATCACCACTGCTCCTGCTCTATCCTTTTCTTCCTCCTCTGCTACACCTTCTCGCCCATCCGGCCGTGTTCGCCGCCATTCCGAAACTCCGCAAATCATCACGCCAGACATCAAGCAGGATGATCTGCATTTGGCTTGGCCTACCCAACGTTCGCGTAGTCAGTCAGGTAACTCGATATATAAAAAGAACTCGACGTAGTAGCTCATGTTCTTGAAGTCCCGGATATCAAAAGCGCGGCTGCAATGGCTACGAACCAAAACTCTCAACATCACCACGGTATCCGTCGTCAGCTCTACCCCACGCACCTCTCACTCGCCGATGTGTCCCACCAGCTTAAGATACGTGCACTCTTTTCGGGCACACTGCATGTTGACAGCCAAGACAGCTCGGACGCGCATGTTACGTGTGATACACTGGGTGCTAGTATATATATCTATGGCTCACGAAACCGCAATCGAGCCCTCGATGGAGATGTCGTCGCCGTCGAGCTCGTTGATGTGGATATCATGTTGGCTGAGAAGGCCACCAAAAAACAGGCACGCAGACGGTCTTCGCTCGCTATTCCGCCTCCCACTTCGATGTCTCTTTCTTCTATACCGGAGCATAGTATGCTCGATGACAATGACAGGCGTCCTGCGTTCTGCGGTCGTGTAGTGTGCATTATGGAGCGTCCACGCCGCCTCTTTTTCTCCGGGTAAATCCATGCAAAGTATACGCGCACAAAGGCTGACCCAGTCCATTGTACCTAATTCATAGCATCCTCTCTTTGCACCGTCCCCAACAGCACGATGAGGCCCCAGAGTCGACCGGTTCAAAACAAACTCCCAAGATCATTTGGTTCATTCCTGCCGACAAGCGCTTACCACTAGTAGCAGTGCCAGTCAAGCATGCACCGGCCGGCTTTCTCAAATATCCCGACGAATACCGACATCGTGTTTTTGTCGTATGTCAACCTGCTGAACCCATCCCTGGTATTATTAACATCTTTGGTAGGGCGCTATTCAACGGTGGCCTGCGACATCCCTCCATCCTTTTGGCAATATCGAACGCGAGATTGGATGGATGGGCGAGCTCCCTGTGCACTCGCAAGCCCTCATGGCGGACTATCATCTCAAGGACGATACCCAGTTCACTCCCGGGGTACTCAAATCCGTGCAGGCCCTTGCGCCCGACAATCATCGGCAGCGCGTCGATCTACGTGACGCCACCACTGCTGTGTTTACGCTCGGCGGGAACCCAGATATGGTCGATTGCGCCTATTCGATCCGCAGAATTGAAGAGGATGACCTTTGGGAAATCGGCATCCATGTCAGTGACCTGGCTAGCCTCGTGCATTCGCATACAGCGCTTGACCAGGAGGCGAAGGAGCGTGGCGTCACGGTAGACCTTGTTGAGCGGCAGATACCCATGTTTCCACTTGGTTTTATCAAGGAGCGCGCTGCACTCCTTCCTGGCATTGATAGGTGGGACACCATAATGATTTTCTCTTTCGCCTCAAGCTCACCAAAATGTAGATTAGCTTATTCCGTCCATTGCCATGTCACACCCAGGGGAACGCTTCTCCATTCCCGTATTAATATGACCATTATCAGGCAAGTGGCAATATACAAAGAGTTGCTCTGTTCTGATCCATCCTACCCACTGGATAATAAGATCTTCAGCCCACGTTACTTTTGACGAAGCCCAAGCTATTTTAGATGACGAGGATCGAGCTGATCCGCATCATGTGCGGCTCCTTGCCGAAGCGTGCCGAGCGCTTCGCAAACAGCGGCGCAAGGAAGGCGGACTACGTCTGGATGTACCGCGCCAGGTCTTTGATCTGTGCCCCAAGACGGGGTATCCAAAAGAGATGTGTTTACGGGAAGATCCTACTGCGTGGGTGCTATTTAAAGAAGCAGACATCCTCGCTAACAGTCAAGTGGCACAAAAAATCACGAGCAAGTATCCCGAGCAAGCGCTCCTTTGCCGACAAGAAGAGCCGCGTATCCATGCCCTGGATTCAAGCTTGGTATATCCCCGACGAGTAGTAGATGCGTGGACTGACGTTTCATATGTAGGACGTTGTCTATGATTATCTGACGGAAAAAGAAGGTAACGCATATGCCGACTTTTCTGCGTTACTTGCGGCGGCCACCAGCCGCTCATCGGAAGCGAAACGCCTCGGGCTGGAATACCGACTGCGCCGAGCCATACCGCCTTCCCAGTTCTTTGCAGCCCAGTCGGTTGATATTGCTCGATACAAGCACTACACTTTGGGCGTGCCGCTCTACACCATCTTTACGGAGCCGCTCCACAAGTACGCAAGCATCGTTGTCCAGCGGCAGTTGCATGCCACCTTGAAAGGCGGATGTAATAAGTGACTCTTTACATCTGTAATATCTCGCTTATTGTATTTAACAGGTGGCGAGAAGGCACAGTCGACGGACAATGTGGAGAAAACGGCGCGACACTGCAACGTCAAGCAAATGGCCAAGGAAGCCGTCCATGACCAGAGTATTTTGCTCTACGTTACAGCCTATATTTATCAACAAGTGATGGCAGGGCCACCACCTATCACGACGGGTCTCGTGATGGATGTTCAAAGCAGACAAGGCATACTTTCTATTGCGCTCTATTTAATTGAGTTTGGAATTATCCATGACGTGACGCTTCCCACGAAGAAGACGTGCACCCAGCCGTACGCCTGCTCGACGTACAGTGTTCATGACTGTACAGCGGATATTGTATGGCGAACAAACGCAAGTAAGAGTAGTGTTACCGAGGTGGAGGTCATGGTCGATGGTACGCCGCCCACAGTGACAGAAAAAAGGGACGTTGCTGAAGAAGAGCAGGAGGAAGAAGATCAAGAAGTACAGACTATCCAGTTCTTGGACACGATGCAGGTACGCATCAAGGCCGATATGAAGCATCTCAAACCGTCATTGGAGATCGAGCTGGTCAACCCATTCTAGAATATAATTCTACTGAGGTCATAGTGTATGTAAGCATGTATATCCCCTGTGTTTATAGTTAGTTATAATATTGGTATCAGCGAACAAAGAAAGAAGTTCAAGATGGATCATTTCCTTTGGCTTGGGAAAGGTTGAGGGAGATAGATAGCAAATAAAAAGAAAAATAACCGACATTTTGGGGCACGGTCACACCAAAGGCAATTTTCCGTCTGTCCCAGTGAGGCATTTTTCAATGTCTCTGTTTTGGCATAAAGGTACCACAAGCGCATCTCCTGTCCAGCAACCTGACCGACGACTGTTGCACATCCGATGGGTTTCAAAGGTGATAAAGAAGAAAACAGTCTTTTTGTTTGAGAAAGAAGCAACATGGGAAAGAGAAAAACGTGAAGATGTACATGTAGAACGGCTTAATACCATGTCTATTTGTTTGAACATTTTTTTTTTGCCAAGGTAATCTTCGTCCAACCAGTAGATCCTTCTGTTCAAATTTCTATTCAAAACATTAGCTAAATGAAAGAAGCCTTCACAAACTAATATTTCTAAAGGGCCATGCGGTAGATGTTTGTAGCTCGTATATTGTTCGTCCTTGACCATAAGAAGTGATCTGCGGTTAAAAATTTCTAATAAATCATGTCACTTTTATTCAGCTCGAAGCAAGGGATTACTGGAAACGTACATAGCTGATGTAAGCTCTTTTTGGAAACAGGCCATCACGACACCTGAAATCCGTACCAAAGGAATAAAAAGGGCAGAAAATTCTACAATAAGGTTGAAGAACTGTAAAGAGGAAAATTTTTACTGGACCAGCCGCGAAGAGGACGGGGTTTGGTGAGTGAGGGGCAAAAAAACAGGGCGGGGGGGGGGGAAAGAGAGCGCCAGGTGGGATGGATGACGGCGAGTCGATTTTCTGATTGGCTTACTTTGAGGCAAAATGAGGCCATTTTGCCGTGAAGGCGTGCTAGCTGGCTTACCAGATTTTTCAACGCACGTCCTTCCTTCATATATAATCTGTACCATCCGCCGCCCTTTTTTCATTTTTTTTTCTTGCTTTCCTTTCCTTTTCAAACCTGCACCTAGAAAACGGCTACATCAAACGGCATGGATCACAGCAACAACAAACTTTCAGTCTCTGAGCGACGTGCGAGCTATCCTTTGCAACAACGTCTCCGGATCTACGGGCCGGAAACCATGGCACGCCGGATCGACCAAAGCAAGCGGAGGACAAGCGCGCTGACCGTCCGTGGAGTCAACATTCTCAACAAATCCGATCTGGAAACGGACGTTGTTCTCGATCGGATCCGGCAACGCAAAGAGACACACAACCGGGTTGAGCGCCGTCGGAGGGACATGCTTGTACGTTGACACATTTTTCATGCGCCACTATTTTTTTTTTCTTTAACTGACATATTCATTAATCTGTTTAGAATAATCTGATCAATGAACTAGCATCCAGTATGGATCACCGGCCCACAGCCGATGAATCCAACAAGGCACACCGTGCGCAGATCCTACGCGACGCTGTCGTTTACATTCGCAACATCCAAGCCGAAGTCGTCGCGCTGCGTGCCCAACTACACATGAATAATGCCCAACATCCGCTCTCCCCATCTGCTTCTTCCACTACCTCCTCATCCTCCTCGTCCTCCTGCTCCTCGTCATGTCCATCCTCTCCATCACCCTCCTCCTAACAGAGCTGGGCCGTCTTAATGCCAATCAATCTCACTATCTCCACTGCTGTTGTTTCTACTATTCTTTTTCTAAAGCGTTGTCTCGCTTTTGTGTATAAATTTCTTTTATCGAATATCTACAATGTCCATCTCTTCCTCCACACGCTTGTAAATTTTTTTATGCACCTTTGCGAGGGACGAGTAACCTTGATTGCGCTGGCGTGCCTTTTGGAGCGCGACAGAGATACCAGCCGCGACATGGCCAAAGAAATACTTCTCGCACCATAGGCATAAGGCGAGGTTGGCGCCGGCCAGGAACAAAATAAAGAGCCGGAAACTAAAAGGAAGGATTTCCAACTCGAGCCAGGAACGAGCCCACTCTGTAGGCCACAGCACGCTCCATGTGGTGAGTGCGATGAGCACGCTCAGGGTAATCACCAATCGATCTAAGTGTTTTTGTTTGAGTTGTTTTTTCCTTACTGTTTGTTTCAAAAGGTTACCATTTGTCCACAGGGGTTTTCTATATGGCGGCCCGACGCTAAACACGATGGCCACCAGGATATACTGGAAACTGGATAACAGAAAAAGGGCGGTATTTTCATAGCACTCAATGTTGTCGCCATCCGGGTCAAACACAGGCGGGACATACCTATGATTTAAAAACTGGATAAATACAATGTTTCCTTTTAAAACTACAGCTTACCAATCTTGACGCTGGACGGTCCAGTAGACAATAAGTTGAAAGGTCGATGTGATGATAATTTGACCGATCAGTGACGTTAATACTTTCTTGGAGACGAGGCTAGCTGTCGGCCGTTTCGGATTTAACTGGTGCCACGCACCCGTATGGCCCACTTATTGAAACGTGAGTCCTTGCCCCTTGCTTCTGAAGAATAAACTTACTGTAGACGGCGATCGGCAAAATCAAAAAGAGGTCAATATACAAAAATTGGAAATCGCCTAGGTTGCTGCCAAAAGCATAGAGGAGCGTGATAGAGGTGAATTGGATGATACTGTAGAGGGCCATATATTTGAAACAGCTAAAGCTGGTCACCAGGGCTGCTCGTCCTTCCCTACAATAGGATGTGTCAGAAATAAAAGTACGTAATGCTAATCTTTTTTTTTCTGCACTTACTTGATGACGTCCAGGACGCATGCAATGTCCATTGTGTTACTCGTAAAGGGCGCGGCTACAGACGCTTCGGCCTCGGACAAAGAAATACCAATATCGCCTGCTTTGAGAGCACCACAGTCATTGGCACCATCACCACAGAAACCAACACAGTAACCGATGTCTTGGAGCTCTGAGACCAGTTCTGCCTTCTCGTCCGGCGACATGCGCGCATAAATTGCACCCTTGACGAGCATGCGGTGTTTGAGCTCGGTAGGCGCAAAGTCAATGATCCAGCGGAACGCTTCACCTGTCACACCCAGGTAATAGTTTCGATCGCGTCCGTCTCCAATCCGGGGCTAGGCAACAGGAGTCAGCTCGGTACTCGCCCGGTAATACCTAGGGCGCTTACCTCTAATGTATCTGTATCCAACTGACTGCCCTCACGAAGCACGCTTTCCCAGGCGATCTCAGAAGTCGGATCCGTCGACGATCCGCGCGTGAACTTTGGTATATAGATCTCCGCGGCCGGGTTCACCAGGCTGCATTCCCGTGATACACTGACAGCCGTCAGCACATTGTCACCTATGTATGACGTTGAGTTATGAAACATATCCGGATCCATTTTTTTACATACCTGTACACATGATTTGGCGGATCTTGGCCTCGCGCAGAGTGGCAAGGGAGGGTATGGTGCGGGCCTTGAGCTTGTTTTCAAAGATGATGAAGCCAAGGAAGGTTAATTTGCTTTCCACCTCGTTTCGCTTGAGCTTATGCAGCTTGTGCCACTTGACACCGTCCAGTTGCCGGGACGCGCAAGCAATCACACGGTAGCCTCGGTGCGTGTACCAATACAGCACTTGTTGGTAGTTCTCCGGTACTAACCAGAGCGGTGAGCCAAAGGTTGTTATTAATACGATTTCACTTACGTGATTCAGGCAGACAAATCTCTGTCATAACCTCGGGAGCGCCTTTGACGAGGACCTCCATGGATGGACTGGCAAGACGGCGAATAATAACACTCATGCGTCGAAGCGCGGAGACGAACTCAAACGAGTGAATAATACCAAACTCAGTAGGGGAAGGTCGTGCATTCGAGTCCTTTAAACACCTATTAGCCTACCATGTGAGAAGCAGCCTATTTGACTTACAAATTGCAAAGAAAGTTCCTGACGACCACCCGGAGGCCGCACCACAGTGGGCATGATACCGACTTTGGCGCTCTTCTTGGCTTGCGATGCAGCAAGCTCGCTAGTCATTTTGAGACCGGTCGAGGAGGCGCCGCTGCTTTCTTTAAGTTCCCACTGCGTGTACTCAAACATTTTTAGATCCAGCGGGTCACCAATCAATTCACCGTCTACAATCTTGAGAGAGTGACAGCAAGTCATGATGCGCATGATCCTGGATTTGGTGGACTCGCTCGTTTCGTCGGCTGGATCGGTATCTTCCAGCACGTTGGTTTCGTCCTCGAACAGCTTGCCCAGGACCGGGCGAATACCGTGAATGTCGAGGCCATCTTCAGTCAACGTGCCAGTCTTGTCAAAGCACATGCAGTCGACCTTGCCGCCAATGTTGACACGTGGTGGGGAAATACAAAAGATGCCGAGCTTCTTGAGACGATTGATAGCAAAACTAGTGCCGATGGACATGGTCGCAGGTAGCGCAGGCGGCACAACGACAGTGATCAAGTCGAGGGCACGGAGGATCATGGTGGTGGTATCAATACCGAGGCGAATAAAATTTATGGAGGAGATGATGAAGCCAAAGATGGCTACATACAAAAACAGTGAGCAGCAGATAAAGGCAAGCATGGATTGACCTACCAATGATGGCCAACACACCGATGAACCGAAACGAGTCGCGGTAGAAACGAAAATTGTTGGGCTTGGGAAACAGCATGCTGCGCACCAAGGCGCCCTTGGCCGTGCTGAAGCCTGTCCGAACAACCATGGCAGTCGCAAGCGCGACGTTGCTGCCCGAGCGCACCCGTACCACGCGCGTACCCATAAACAAAAAGTGCTTGGCAATCTCGGACGCGATAGTGGCCCCAGACAGGTTCATTCTGCGCATGACCGAGTCGTTGACAGGGATCTTGGAGACCGGCACAGATTCACCGGTGAGCATAGATTCATTGAGGATGCAGTCGCCGCCGAGGAGCATGGCGTCGCATGGGACTGTCTGCAAGCCCGCAATATCGATCACGTCACCGGGCACAAGCTCAGCCGAGCTGACCGACCGCCCTGTTATCATGTGTGAGTACATGACTGCCACGTTTTCGTCATCACTTACAGGCACCGTTACGAAAGGTGCGCACAGTGCACTCAAACTTGGACATGTCGCGCATGCGCTTCATGGTCTAAATTTCTTGATAAGTATCTTGGTATCTCGTCTTTTTGTCCTTTTACATTTTTTGTCTCGATCAATGTCGTTATGATGCTGACGGCACTAATGATGAAGATACAAAAGGCATAATAATAATAGTCGTCCATGCACCAGAGAATGATGCTGCCAATTTGGAATACGTAGAAAGGGTTCAGGACCTTCCTAAATGTTAGACAAAGGTATGCAGGGAACTAAACTCTGTGTTACCTCATCCCGCAGAAGCTTCGTGGTCGGTTTTTCCCGTATGTTGATAAGGTTGGGTCCAAAGACACTCAAGCGCTGGCGATACTGTTCCGAAGTCAGGCCTGCTTTTACATTCTTGACCGCGACCCAATTGGGACCCTTCCAGTATCTACGAGGCGAGTTAGACGGTACAGCAGAAAAAAACAAAGGGACATACCCGATGAGCATGAAGCGATGCAGGGCAGGGTGGAATGCGAGCCGGGCATAGCGATAGTCGACCAAGGTCAGATAATCCAAGGATTCATTCATATCAAAAGCACGGTCGGATGCAGCCCCATGCTGCGCCACTTCCTCTTTGATTTGCGTTTCTGAAAAGACAGATTGAATGGTGCCACCATAAAGTTCACGGGTGGGCCGCAGTATTTCTTGTTCTTGGTACTCGTTCTAGAACCAATAATGATGAGTCACATGAATCCTTTGTCAACGGTTGAGGAACATACGGTAAAGACCAGCCAATCGGCCTCATGAAGGGGTACTCGTAAGCCGACGCAGCGGACCCACCAGTGAGGACACCAGCGAAACACGAGCCAAACGAGGCCGCATGATAGGATGCAGGCAACCTGATAGACCGTCAAAGCAAGTCTGTCGTAGCGGTAGCCATCAATCGTCACGCGCGTTTCTTCATCCAACAAGAGGCTCTGGTGATTGGGTTCTTGACCGAGCATACCAATACGAAGATGATCATTTTTGAAACCGTTTTCATGCGCCGGTTGCGTAGTGGTCTCATCGTCACTATCGTCGCTGTTGCTTTCGTCACTCGTGTTGAGCTCCACATCACTGTCTTCTTCTTCGTCGTCTTCTTCTTCGTCTGTTTCATTTTGAGTCAGGGTTCTGCGTCGTCTCCGGTGCAGAGCGGAGCCCACGCGGGCGGTGGAGCGATGGTGAGGGTGGGGTCGTAGATCGTGCAAGAAATGAGGCTGATCGTGAGAGGCTAAGGTGGGCGAGGTGTGTGAGTCGACATTTGGATTGTGGACAAGAGGCGTGGTCGAGTCTCTTCTGGGCTTAGCATGGTGGTGCTGCCGAGTAGGTGTTGCTGAAGTGGGGGTGGCGGGTCGTGATGTAGGCGATGAAGGTCTTGTGGAAGGAGCGCTTGAAATGGAGTTGTTTGGGGCGTGTGTGCCATAGCCAGAAAGAGGTCCAGTCGAAGGAAAGGTGGACATTCGTATGTCAGGAAGCGTGGAGAGGCATGCACAGAGGGAAAAGAAGAAAAAAAAGTACAAATCGAAAAAGGGTTCGAAAACTTTGGAGATCCTCTTTTATATATCTATGCTGATTTGAAGGCCAGTTAGTCTCCTTTCCCCACTTGTATATATAATTGCTCTTGCTATATGCCGAATAGAACACACGACTTTAGACAGCTCGCTGCCCAGGCCCCCCCTTCTCCTCCGCATAAGCACAAACCAAGCAAGAAAGAGAAGGATCCATTCACTCGTGAAGCTTACCGCATCTCTGCCCATGTCACCGATTTAAAGCGCTTCCTGTCCACCGTACGGCGAGCCTACCTTGCGACTGAGAAGCACCACCGGCGGTCTCCTCCACCTCAACAGCAAAAACCACACGACGAGTCATCTCTCTTTGCCTTGTTTGACAATGTCTCCTACCTCACGGATCCAGAACGCGATGAAATTGACTACCAGGCCAAGGTCATCATTCAGCGCTGCCTCGACAGCATACGCGAACTCGAACACGTCGAAAAAATCCGCCTCGAGCAGCCCAAACCCCGTCATCGTCTTGCAGGCTTCTTGAGCGCTGTCTTGCACGAATCCAATCATGAACAAGAAGATGTGCTGGCTTTGCACCGGAGCAGCATCCTCTGGCTACTCAACAAGCGCCTCACCGAAGCATCCCAACTCCAGAAATCACAGCAGGAAACTCGTCTGACACGCGAGATTGAGAAGAGCGAAAACCAGCTGTTTCGGTCCTCCGCCATCCATACCAAGATGGAACCCACTCCACCCCCTCAGGAAGAGCAAGAAGAACCGTTCCCTACCCTTGACTTGTCCGATAATCAGCTCCAGATGCTCGAGCGCGAAAATGCAACCATGGTTGAAGAACTCAACTCGACCCTCACCCAAGTCCGCAGTGCCGAGCAAGCATTGCTCGAGATATCCACCCTTCAGACCCAGCTCATGAGTCACCTCAACGCCCAAACCCTTCAGACCGATAGACTCTATGCTGACTCGGTCGCCACCCGTGAGCGTGTCGAGCAAGGCAACCTCCAACTCATTCAGACGCGCGAGCGGAATCGAGGCACACGCAAATTCATGTTCATCTTTTTATTTGGCGCAAGTCTAGTGCTCCTCTTCCTCGACTGGTACTCCTAGTTAGTGCTTTATTCTATATTCCCTTCATTATACTTGATTCATTCTTATTTTCCACTACCGGGTTGCTGTTAAAACAATAGGATACACAATAATATGCTGTTTGGTTTGATAGGGTTTGGTTTTGGATTTATTAGATGGGAACGGTATATTGCGCAGAAGAAAAAGAGATCAGAGCGGGAGGCAATCACAGAACTTGCTTTTTCCGCTTCTCTACTTGTCTTCGAGGAGCTTCATCAACGGCTGGAGCTTCTCGCTTGTGTCTACGTGTGCAGGCAGTTCAGCATCCGTGCGCAAGGCGGGCATTTCATAAGTGCTCTCATCGACGGATACGGCTGGCAGAAGAACACCATCTTTCTTGCCTTCGCCCGTCGCACGCGACGCGATATTGCGCATCACGTCGTGGCTGACGGGGTCTTCATAATCGGCTGCACTGTAGCTCTGGATCAGCTTCTGGACCTGGACCGGCGTCAGGACCCAGCAGACGTCATAAATGATCTTGATATCGTCCATGCTCGACTTTTTAAGCTGGAGGAGCTTGATGGCCTGGATCAATGGCTCAAGCTGGAGCGTCGCGTCACCTAGTCCCTGCTCCTCGCACCATGCCTCGAGACGCTGCACATTGTGTTGGATCTGCATCGCCCGTTTCCACGAATTAAAGTTGCGGCGGCCAATCAGGTCGTTGAACGCGACGACACCAATGAACTTGACCAGCTCGTCGAGCATTTGGTTTCTCACATAGTCGTCGAGGTGATAGTCCTTGACCGTGCTGCGCACGCTGTCGAGCACGCGCACTACGTCCTCGACCGCGACGCTCGAGTTTTGTCCAACGCTACTATTGTTGGTCACGACAAAGCCGGGCAGGGCCTGGCTCTCGATCACGCCTGCTACGACCACGCGCTGCAGCTGTCGCTTGGTTTCGGTCATCCAATGGTTGTACACAGTCTCCTGCACACTTTGGAGCTCATTTTTGGCGAGGGCCACTAGTTTTTCGACGCTGTCTGTGTTGTCCGTCACCGCACACAGCACCGAGGCAAGCTCGTGTGCGTTGGCAAGCCAAAAGGCGCATGGTGCATAGGTGTTTTCGCCCGTGAAGGCCTATCATCCCTGTCAATTCTTTTCCATTGCATACTCTTTGCACCAACTTACCATGCACTGGCGCTCAATGGTTTCTGATACGGCCAAAAGCCATCGCTCCGAGGCAGACAGGCATCCACGGCGCCACAGCTGTATGATGCACGTGCCGATCGCATGCGCAGGCTTCAGCATCGCGTCGCCGTGCTCGACCGGTGCCTGCTTGATCAAGGCCTCCAGGACACCCTCCTGCAAGACGCTCTCGTCTTGGAGCAGCTCGGCCAGCTCGGGTTCGACCGAGCCCAGATCGTCCTTGGTCAAAACGCTGATCATGCTATTGCGGGCCCTCCGGCGTCGTCCGAGGCCATTCTTTTGCGGCGGCGGCTGTTGTAGCTGTTGTTGTTGCTGCTGCTGGCGCAGCCGGCGGGGCTGGCTGAGAGTGCCCGAGAGCTGCGACTTCAGTGCAGCAATCTGGGACTTGAGGTCGGCCATGTTGACGGTCGTGTCGCCCGTCGCCTTGTCGACAACCTCGCGTGAGACGCCCTTGAGATCTGAGATCTGCTTCTTCTGCGTGGAAAGAGTCTCTGTCAATCGCGCAATCTCTTTATCCTGCTGCTTGATCTTGTTGAGCGAGACGAGATACTCGTTCTGGAGGCTGTCCCGCTCGGATTGCAGCTTCTCTGCATCGGCCGGATCCTTGTGCCCGATCGTAACTTCCAAGCCCTTGGCCTGGTCGCCGAGGTTCTCGTATTTGGCGATCCAAGCACGTACTTGGCTTTCGAGTTCGGTCGCCTTGCTACGTAGCTTGGCCTTCTCTTCCTTTTGCTGAGTCAGAGTCTGCGTCAACTCGGTTACGCGTGTTTCGAGCTTGTACGAGACTTCCTTGAAGTGGCTGACCGAGCGCGCCTCGGCGCGCATGACAACCAGTTGTTTGTGTGCGTTGCGACGACGGATGCAGGTCTGGATGCGGATGATATGGAGACGTATCTTTTGGTATCGTTTGCGAGCAGCCCTGTCCGAACAACTGTGAGTGTGCTGGTATTCTAAAATCGTCTCATGTTTACCATCCTCGGGCAATCCGCTGGATCTGGGTCGCCGCATTATGTTCGCGAATCATGGAAAAGTGTTTCCGGGCGACAAAACCGCGGATAGCTATAAAGCAAATGAGCCTATCTTATCGTTGCTTCTTCCAATTTAAGACATACCCGCTTGAATCTTGATGATACGTTCGCGTTGACGCTTGTAAGCCTGGCGGGCAAGGTAGCCGCGCCAGTACTTTTGAATGGACGTCGCTGCTCGCTCTTGACGCAAGCGTTCGAGGGCGTGCTGGCCCACAATACGGCGCGCCACTTGCTGGACGCGCACAATGGTCTGCATGATGCGCAGGTAACGGCGGCGCGCCAGGAAGCGCCGAACGTTCTTTTGCAAAAAGACGGCCACCTTGGACCAACGGTCCGTGCGCAACTTCTCCAAAAATGCCAGCTAACATAATGTGTGAGTATACCATGGCTGTGGGCTCCTCCCCTTCAGTGCTACATACCTGGCCCGCGCGGAAAAAGATCTTGGTCAGACCAACTTGATACTTGTTGGAATCTTTAATATGCTCATCCACAATGGCTGTACACAGGCCGCGGATATCCTTTTCGTTCTTGGGGTACCAGTGCTCAGGTCCCACGAGTGCATAGTATCTTAGGTCACTGTCAGTACACCCGTTACCTTATCCAAATGAGATTTACCTTTCAGCAAATTCCTCAAAGAGCCATCGCGAGGGGTATCCCGCGCAGCTGATGCGAATGGTCTCGAGCACACCGCAAGCGCGCAGCTGGGCAAGGACCATATTCGGCTCAAAAGCCCAGGCTGTCTTGGCCTCGTTTGGCTTGATACAGCGAATATAGTGCACGTTCGTTTGGCCGATGGTATCCATCAAGTTGATAAGTGATAGCTATAGAAGACGAGTATAAGCACCACCCAGAGGTCCATGAGCAGCCTCTTACCTTGAACATGGAGCCGAGCGTGGGTTTCTTGGCCACACTGCCTTTCTTTGAAACGTCCGTCTGAAGAAGAAGTCAGTACGCTGACACAACCCATTATCGTCACTTACAGCAGCAGGACTCGAGCTGGCCGATGCCATCTCACTCGCGCGCTGCAGCATCTCCTTTAGGAACTGGGATTCGGCATTCTGCAGCAAAGCCAAGTGCTCATCCGGCACGCTGTCCTTGTTCTTATCCATAAAGCCCTCGGCTTCGTACTGAACATCGTGAGCGTAGTGCACAACCGTGAAGGCGTTGTTTGAGAAACGCGGTTTCTTGAAGTAGTCTTGATGGGTGGTGCCAAAGTTGTTGTAGAGCTTGTTGCAGAAGCCTTGATCGGAGCCGGAAGGCAGACGTGATTCCTATATCGAGGGCTAATCAGTACACAATAGACCCACATTGTTGTGCGCTTACTTCATCCAAAAGAGAAAGAATACCCATCTTGGCTTCAATGAGTTCGATACACTTTTGGTTGTCGCTAAACTCGATAAAAGTCCAGTCGATATTCTCGCGGACATACTCCTCTTGTTCGAGTTTGAAGACGTGTTGGTTGAACTAAAACGATAAATGTAAGTGGAAAGAGATAACCCTCATTTGTTTGTTGTACCTGTTGCTGCAGCTTCTCGTTGGCATAGTTGATACAGAACTGCTCGAACGAGTTCTTTTTAAAATGCTCAAAACCATAAATATCAAGCACACCGATGAATGTCTTGACCTGCTCGAGATCATTGCAAGACAGGCTCTCGTTGACGACACTGACGAGCCAATCAAACAAGTTGGAGTAAATGTACTTTGCGATCGAATCACGGACGACCTGAGCCTGGGTGGGGTTCAGGTTGGTCATAATCTTTTCGGAGCGGGTGATGATCTGTTTGCGGACAATCCATTTGCGGAACTCGTTCTTGTTGATACCGAGGAGCTGGGTCGCCATATTGAGCGCATCGTCATCATCAGAGAGCATGGCGTCTGTGCGACCGCCGATCTCGATGTTGCCGAGGTGCAAGAGGGCTGCCAGGAGCTGGAAGATTTGCTTCTGTGTGTCGGTCGAAATACCGACTGTGGCGAGCGACTGCTGCGTCAGCTGGAATTCGGCATTATCGTCGACGCCGTTGATCTCGCCTGTACCACTCTGGTTCATGTAATGGTACTCTTGCCACGGCTTAAGTGCCAGCCGCTTCCGCTCCTCGTCGGAGGCGCCAGCGCAGAGCTGATAAAATATATGATAGTTGCGTTCGGTGTCGGGCTGGAAGATCAGACGGGAGCGTTCGAGGAGATAGGTCCGGATTTTTGCACCGACAATGTTGCAATGCTTGTCGAATTGGATCTATCAGGAAAATTTGAGTACTTGTACATGATCGAACTCATCGTTACTGCATACCTCAATGTATTTGCCGAAACGTGAACTGTTGTCATTACGTGTGGTCTTTGCGTTACCAAAGGCTTCCATAATAGGATTCGTTGCTGCACGCAGGAAATAAGAAATTTGTATCAGTGTTTCAGCACTCATTGTAATCCTTTGAACTTACCAAGAATCTGCTCCTCGACCTCTGTCATGGCACCGCTCTTGGCCTTTTTTCCGGTCGTTTCCTTGTCGTCGGCGGTAGCAAAGTATCGCATGATGAATTTGGCGCTGACGGTCTTACCAGCACCACTTTCACCGGAAACAATGATCGTCTGGTTCGAGCTTTCCCGAATCATGCAGCGATAGGCGTCTTCAGCAATTGCAAACAAGTGAGGCTCAAGCTCACCCCGACGTTTGCCAGAGTACTTTTGAATGATCTCGGGCTCATAGAGCGCAACGCGGTCAAAAGGGTTGGCAGCAATCAGGACGATGCCAGAGTACGTGTAAATGATGCGTTGTTGGTATCGGGTGCGGATCGTGTTCAACACTGTTTGAGAATAGATGGTCAGTCCTAAAGCTATATATTATGAAGCGATATTACCTGAGGGCTCGTTGAGGTAGCTGAGGTCCGTCAAATCTTCAGAGCTCTCCATCTTGGGCGGGTTGCGTAGCGGAGGCAGGGACTCGGCGTTGTTTTTTTCAAGCTCGGCAATCTTGGCCTCAAAGACGTGTTCCTATGACAACAATTAGCATGGATTCTTGTGGTGATTTGGGCGGCGGATCGTTACCCGGGATTCGTCGTCATCGTTGCGAAAGACCATCTTGACATTATCAGCTGCAATGTCACTGGAGACGAGAGACGCAGAGACCCAACCCTCCTTATCATCCGTAAACCATGCTTGTGTGCCTTGGGTGTACACCTCAAGCGCCTGACTCAGGTGTGGCGATGGCATGAGTGGATGATGAAATGGATGCAGAAAAGGTTGTAAATGGAAGTGGTTGCTCGTGGTTTTTTGACGTGCCTGAAACGCTGAGTTTGAACTGGTTTTCCTTCTTGAAAAGTTGGCATTATTGTCGAAGAGGAGAAATCCAGGAGAAATGGAGGGCCAAAGGAGTCCCAATTTTCACCACGCCTGTGGCAACGCTCCATCTTTTACTGCTGCTGCTACTATTTAATAGTGGCTTTATTATTTATCTCACATCACTTGAAGACGATCAACCGTCCTGTCGGCATTCACCCGTTTCTGTCTTTGAATTATTTAAAATGAAGTAGACAATAGTTCGCTGAGCGAAAAAAGTTCAACGCACCCCGTCACCTAGGAGAGTAGTAACCCGTTCCTCATATGTGCACTAATTCTGTGGTGTAGTACTAGCCAGAAGGCGGCTTGTTTTCTGCAGGACCCCGTACGATCCTTACTGTCTTTACAGGCCGAAATCGTAGTAGCAGTAAAAAAAATGAACTATCTTGTGCAACGCGGTCTCATGTATGCGCGCGCACATAAACTGTGCACCACCTGTTTATTTATATGAGCGTTCTAGGCTTTGAGCTCCTCGTGCAGCGGCGCAATGGTGCACAGGAGGAGATAGAGTTGATTAATTATGTGCGTGCTTTTGTGAATCATATATTTATGCTGAGACGTTACCTGGCATTTTTTTATAAGAAGGAAGTATGCGTATCTAGATCCCTATAGACCACATACGTACGGTCTATTGATGCACTCTAAATGAAATGGAATGCATAGAGATAGTGGGAATTTACTTTCTACGTATACGAAAACTGCAAAAAGCTGAACTCTGTTTGTCAATCTTATTTTTGTGGCGCTTTGCGTGTGCACTAAATGTACACTATGTCCGTCCAAAGGAAAAAGCATCCTAGATATTCACAAGGATTGAGTTACTAGGGGTAGAAATCCCGCGAATTGGTCCCTGTCGAGCGTCAGATCGATTGGGACAAATCACTGTATGAAAACTCAGAGCATCTTATATGAAGAGTCCTTGGTATGTAACACCACCTAAATTCATTGTTTATCTTCACTAATTACTACAAATGATAGACGAGGATCTCTAATGTGAAGAGGTTGTGCTTCTGAAAGGTGACACAGAGGACGAGTCCGGGGCGGTATGATTAAGGGGCATGAGGGGATCTCGGCTTCTCGATATGTAACAAAAAATGTAAGGGAACAAAGGGCGGGTCAGAAAAGGCCGCCGGTGTCGTTGGCCGCCCTGCAGTCCATACCGCTGAACTCCTCAAAGATCATCACCAAAAGAATAGAATGATCCAAAGTATGTCCGTCTCTGGTGAATATTTCCCACCTAAATTGGATTTTGCGCATCCCTGATCCATTCACGAACATAAAGACAATGGTCCCACCGGATCAATTAGACACAAAAATGGCACACTGTCTGAATGTATCAGTGCGGCTTTGTGTGAGTGCAAGTGATTTGGTGTGTGTGTGTGTGTATGTGTATACAGGCGGAAGTGCAACTTTGTTTACAATTCTTCAAAAAAAAAAAATCTCCACGGTCTGACCCCTAGCTTCATTCTTCTTCTTCCAGGATGGTCTCCATGGGCGCTACAACTGTCGTTGAATGACGCCGTGGTGGTGCAGTTTTTGCTGCGGAGGATGATCGTGAGCCAAAAAGAGGAGTCGAGAAAGAAGAAGAGAGCGGTCTTGATGATATGGGAGAGGCGGAGATTGCTGTCCTAAGTTCACCAAGGCGATCTTCTTCGTCGTCTTCTTCCGTAAGAGTGCTGGGTATCTGTTGTTTGTCGTGCCATGAGAAGGCAGGTGGTATGGATGCCTTGGTAGGACTAGAAGAAAGGTGTGATGATGATCGGTACGGCAAGGCGGGTGTGAATGGGACAGTGCATTCGCGAGGGTATATTTCCATGGCGGTGGTTGACCAGGTACGTGTCATTGTGAGAAGGCTGAGGTTATGGTTGGAAAGTGGAAAGAAAGAGGGTGAGAGCGCTTATGCAAAGTGACCAATTTTATGCCGGCTTTTTATCCGCAGCAGCAACAGCAGTAGTAGCAGTGAAACCTTGTGAAGGGGCTATACTTTTTGTGTACTGACCGGGGCCGGAGTCGCCCGTTCCGTAAACTTGAGATATGAAGAATGGCATAGTACTGATGCCATCATCGATTTCGTAAATATAGCGTATCATCGTTCGTTTTCCAAACATGTTGACATGCACACATGTCTACGTTATTAGTTCTTTCAGGTTCCATAAGCAAGGAGGAAAAGACACACATCTTCCCCAAAAGGCTGTCTCTTACGGGATTCGCCATCTCTTCGTTCGAGCATAGTGATACGCGACCCCGTGGACATGTCGTGATAGACAACGAGGCGCACATGCGTCAGAATGATAAGAACGACTGGCTCGGTTTGTCTTGTATTGCTTTTTCTAGACTTAAAGTAACCCCTCAATTAGTTGAACGCCGCCCACACAGCGCAAACCTTTTCAGCATGCTCCGCCTGCCTATGTTATGGCGTGCGAGCGCGCGCACGGGCGGACGTTAGATAGAGTTATAGCCCAAAAGCTCGTGGAGGATATGAAATCCGCATCCCACCACGCGTGCCCGCGCAAGGGTTTATCTGAGTTGTTTGTCTTTCTTTTTAAGACCGACCTTTTTCTTACATGATGAAGCACCTCTTTGACAGAGACTGTGTCTGTTATAGTTGGCTGGTTGCTGCTCCGGAAAGTAAGCCCTACCATGGGAATCAACACAGGATCAGAAAGTCCATTCATGTGAAACACGACGGCCAAGTTTGATATATCGAATGCATGGGCCTCCATATTCGAATAAGTTTCAGAGTGGAGCATTTTCTATGACAAAGGAAAAGCTGGAACTGGCAGTAGTCGTGACGATTGACGTTTGTCGATCAAAAAGAGTATCGATCGTGAAGTTCACAAGCCATGCTATTTCAGCACGGCGTTGGAGCATGATTAAGAAACGCGCCAGGCCTGTCACGAGCATAACCATTTGCAAAAGGTGTGTGGCAAGCGTGTGAAATCATCACTCTCTTATTCCATAATGCACGGAACATTTTAGGGTGCTGCTTGCGAAATTCTTTTTATGCGTTACTGTTCAATCCGTCTTTAAAATGAATGTAGTATATTTGACGCAATCTTAGCGTATAAGTGATCGAATGGTAAGCGCGCGGAAGATACATCAATAATATTCTGCAGAGAAATATTGATATAATATACCATAATGATGATGATGCTCGAGTAAGGGATGGTGTAATATGAAGAGGGATGGGGGTAATATGTACACGTGGAACGTTTTTCTTTTACTATGTTTTTACCGGAACATGCGAAGATAAGCCAAGACCAAGGCGCCAGCACCCGTAATTGTACCTATTCAAAGAATTACGTCAGCTACTAGGCCGCATTTGTGTGATGAGTCGTTTACCAATCATGTACTGCAAGATCTGGAATTTGATGGATTCCATCTGAGTCCTCAAACCGGCGATCTCACTCTCGATACGGGTGTCTGTTTCTTTGATTTTGATCTCTTGCGCACTAGCTTCGTCACGGATTCTTCCTTTCTCAAGGTGGAGGTCAAGGCGTACATTGGCCTGCATGCGTGTGATCTCTTCGCGCAGCTTCTGACGCAGTTTTTCTATCTCGCCCTCCAGACGCTCGTTTTCGGCTTTCATCATTGTAAAGTCGTTCTTTTCAAGTAGCTGGATTTCTGATTTTAGGTGCGCAAAATCGACTTTGTATGTATAAATGGTCTATGTCACCATGTTAGCCCGAAGCACTCGCTTTGTTCCTCTTTCTTCCTTTGTCACTTGCCTTTTCCTGCTCTGCCTTGGACACCATGCCCTTCGTCAAATCAGTCATACTAAGTAAGCAAGTAATGTTTGAATGAGTACTATAAAGAAAAGGTATTTTGGAAATGAATGACGAATTACCTTTCCGAAATGACCTCACGCAAGGAAGCCATGATGGCTTCACTTTGCTCTCGTGTAAAACCTTCGGCTTCTAATCGTTCGACGAATTTAAATGTATCGAAATGGTATCCAGAAAGAAGGCGTGCGTGAACGATAGGAGAAGCATTCAAGATGGAGGATGTAGGCTGTCGAAAGGCATTCCAAGCACGCCAATGACCTAAGGCTAAATAAGGAGTGAGTAAGAGAAGAAATAAGAGAGAGGGTTGTAGGGCAGATAGCGACATACCTTTACGACCATGGGCAGCAAACATGTTGAAGAGGAAAAACTGGGTCAGACCAAAAACTCAGCGTCCACGCCTTGTCTTCAACTTGCCCTGAATTTGTGCTGCCTTTTCCACACAGCTGCGCTTCACATACTGTACTCTCAAATTTTATCCAGTTTATACAGGTCCTGACCCGAAATAACGATGTGGATGCCTAATTTGAGACGATACATGTCGATCAACGGAATACTCATAATCAGATACATATATTGTGCCACGCAAGCCAACACGAAGAGAATACGTGCCTCAAACTTGTGCTCCCCAACTTCTCATATAAAAATGAGCCCTTTCATCCAGTGGACCACATGGGCACAAAATAAGGTGTGTGGGGTTTGCACCTTCATTTTGGGGCAGCAGAAAAATATACGAACAGGTGGAAGTCATGACGAAGTTTCTCGTCGCATTTTGGTGCTTATGCTGCATATGCTGCTGTTCTGTGTGCGTACGGGTCATTGACGCGCACTATTATTCAGCAAGGCGGTTGTGCAATATTTATCCCACTTATTTCCGCTCTGTGTGTGACGTAAGTCGTGCGCAGGTAGCATCCATCCTTTTTTATTCCTTGCTCTCGGTCGAGGCCGCAAGCAGCGAGCAAGGCAAGCGGTCCAGATCATCATCATAATTCATGACCCCTCTCTCTTTTTTTTTCTTGACTTCTTTCTATGGAGTATCATAGGACAAAGACTGGTACCTTGCTGAATAGTCAAGTGAATAAAAAAAAAGGTTGGGCTAAAGGGTGTGGGGTAATGAATGGCGCGAAATTCAGAGTGAGCAGGCGTAACCTATAAAAAAGTAAAATAGCGGCCAATGCGTTGCACGTGAAAAACAAAAAAAAAGCAGTGGTCCCGCATGCACAGTTCCCCAAGTCTTTTGTCTATTTTTTCTCCTTTCCCTTTCGATTGCATTTCCCTGTTCCTCTTTTTTTCCCTTTCTGCGCCTGCAGTACCTTTCTCTCTCTTTCTCACTTTCCCATCTGCTTTAATTCTGAGCAGCCATGGCGCAATCGCACTCGTCTCCCATGTCCATAACTCAGCTATGCAACAGCGGCAACGAGGAACACGATCTCCAACGTCAGCGTCGTTCTTCGGCTGTCAGCTCGACCAGCTCTACATACGACTATCATCCTGATCCTGACGTGCAGCTTGCAGCTGAGGCCCTGGGCGATATGGCCAAAGGTAACGATCACATAAAAAAAAGAAGGCCCACTTTTTTTGAAACACACACACACACCGCACATCACGCTAGACCGGTGTCTCAATTACATTTGGTAACCACGTGCACTGTTTCATGTAGCCAAGACAACCGTTCCCACAAGCAACATCACTCTCCCACCACTCTCCACCTATGCTTCTGCACCTTCTACCTCTCCAAGCTCACCACTGCCTACACCGACTTCGTCTTCGATCTCCAATAACCGTCTCTCTTTCTCGAGCGAGCCTCCAGCAGACGATGATCCATCCTCTCAACCGCCTCAACATTTTATGAACCGCGTTTCCAACTTCCCTCTCGTCAACTCGGCGCTGCGCGCTTACGAAACAACGAAACAATCGAATGGGGTCGTGAAATACGGGGTAGAGATGGTTGAATCGTTTGCTGGTCCCATCTATGACAAGTTCGGAAGACGGGCCCCATCGGAATCACCCGAGGTAAGAAAAAAAAAGCTGCCAAGTTTGTTGGGGCAATTTTTTTTTTTTTGTTTGATCATTCACACATTCCTCCCTCTACTACAGCTCGAGGAGCGATGCCGACAATTGGCTATTTCCGGTCCCGACCCTGAGGACGAAGCCGCTGTAGCGGCTGCCACAGCTCTCGCGCAGGCATCGCTTTCAGATGAGCCACGTGATGGTTTCAGAAGACGGCGTGCAGAAGAGCCACGTGATGACAAAACAGGTAGGCGTTACCACGTTCTAGAAAGTCGCTTGCCCCGTTACTGAATGCTAACCATCGTGATCTAATATGGAAGCAGTCAAAAAGACACGATCCCGTCCTGCCTCGCGCTCGACATCGCCCCACCGGCCTTACAGTCTGGCACAAAAGTCGACCACGGCCGTGAGACACCACCCGACTCCCATTCCCCGCAGCCGCTGGCAACAAATCGTGATGCATGCCGGTTCCGCGGCTGGTACGACAGCGGCTGTCATCAGCGAGGAGAGCATGAAATGTCTCCGCTATTGTCTCAGCTGGCTACAGTACGCGATGCGACACATTGAACAGCAAATGGACATCCTGCGCAATTTCCTCGTCTCGCTGGCCACCCAAGGCTCAAAGAACAAAAAGGCACAATCAAAATCCGACAGCCAAACCGTGGCTGTGCCGTCTTCAGCATCCTCGACATTGAATGCAGTTAAAAAAGAGATCATTGACACACTTCGCAAGGTAGTTGATGTCATTAGCAAGTATGCCGGCTCCGGTCTGCCGGAACAGGCCAAAGCGAGCGTGCGTAGCTTTATCCTTGCTTTGCCTAGCCGCTGGGCGGCCCTGAACACGTCTACTACTACCTCGCCTGTAGCTTCGCCTGCCATCGGCCCACAAGTGCACGAAACATCCATTAAGCTTCTCAACTTTGGTGATGAATCGATCGAAATGCTTGGGTCTGTCTCGGGTGTCTTTTCCGATACTATTGAACGGGCCGAACTCTGGTTAGAGCGTCTACGTGTCGTACGCGGCTCCCAGTCATCTTCTCGTCGTCCTTCTTCTACCAAGCAAAGTCCCAAGGAAGAAGCAACGGAGATGATGGATACCTCGACGTAAAGAGAAGGCAGTGACAATATCGGATAATATACCAAACTTTTCCCTTTTTCTTTTCTTCGTTTTCCCGCACCCTCCCACTTTCTCTGATTTCCATATGGATCTTTCTCTTCCTCTCTTACCCGTCGCCCTCATTTTTTCACTGCTCTGCGCTTGCGTAACTTGCTCCCAAACCTATGGTTTCCCCTGTACAAATGTCCATTTCAAATAACAGTGCTACGCTTGCTCGTTGCCAACTTTTAATCCAATTCGAATCTTTATATTTATCTGACCTCCGTGGCACCTAAGTTACTCCAACTGCATGTCTTTATACAGAAATGAAGCAACACAAGCTTGTACAACTCCCTATGTAAGGAATATGTACCGCCAGCTATTCCTTTTTATTTAGCGGCAATGAGAGCTAACTTCAGCATCTACGTAAGCCAGCAGAACAAAAAAGTTTGCAGGGCACGATGAAATTGCCTGTCCTCGATTCGAAGAAAGCCGTCGAAAGAGATATGTGTCTACATAAGTAAGCATTCATGACAAAATGCCACGCGTGACCTCTTATGACCCAATTTCAATAAATATTATTCAAGAGCGTCATTGACACAACTTTGTGTATCAGTTATAAGTGCGCTCCAACAGTTAAGATTACATACGTATACAATTTTCTATGCTATGCTATGTTACTTGGACGCTACTGGGATTTGTAACGGGAAGGTATCGTTCCGATGCACCTCCAGCAGTTCTAGTATTTGCTACGTCCCTATGTACAAAAGATTCATTTATGATCCCCAAATATGCATATGAATTTTGTCAAGGAGATATTCCCCCTTACATATCGCGGACTGCTCGTACCGTGACCAGATGGAAATGGAATGGTGTACTGACATGACGTACTAGATGGTCTTTTATCCGCTAGTATATGAGAACTGTTATATACTTGCTTTTCTGGCAGCAAAACCGGTAAGTGCCATATTGAACTATATTCGGAGATAGTTTAAAGCGCTTGTATCAGGCAGCACTATCATGGAGATACACGCTGAAATAATACATACGTACGACACAGTGGCGATGAGGGCGTGGGAGAATACTGCTGTCCAAAATCTGTCTACATCAGTAAAACCAATAACCCAAGCATATGAAGACAAGAGTAGGTCTAAACTGACATTGCTTTATGGTTTCTACGGACCCTTTCCTTCGCATTGGATCCACACCTCTCCGCGTAACAAAATGATAACGGTACAGGAAAACAATAATAAAATCGACAGGGAGATAACCAAACGGTATAATCTTTTCTCCATTTATAATGATATTCATGTTTCTATCGCAAACCTTTGATGCCTTTACGAGACTGCAAATATATAAAATGTTCTCTGACATTGTTAACCGGCCGTCTTTTGGAAATTGATATCAAGAGATGGACTCGTATACTGCTCTGGATGCATGTTGCGCGATTGCCTATAACGTACTGTACTGTAAATGGTCAAGAAATATTCGCCTGATAACGATATGAGTTCTCTTTTAGCAAGCTTAAATTCAATGATGAGACAGTCGGTAGTGCTTATTTAAAAATAAGCTACCGATAACATGACACTGGATAACTTTTCACTAATATCGTGGGTAGTGATGGACAGTTGGGACCTAAACCGTTTAGGACGTATGTATGTGCTCATTCCCAGGCGTAATACGTAGTACTCGACACATGCTAAATTTATGACGATCAAAGTACGTCCATATGTTGGCATCACAGAACCGGCTTCGACCTTAAACCCTACTGCTCATCATGTGTATTTGAACTCCACGCGTGTTGCTTTAGTTGCTTTCATACAGCTCGAAAGCCTTTGAGCGTACGTATATTATCTCATCATTCAAATACAAATGAGATAAATTTGGCCTCATAGAACGTTCGCCTAGTATACATTGTATTCTGGCTGTCTCTGTTTTAATACTGTGTAAATAAAGCAAGTGTGTATATTTCACATTCATCAGTCTTTTTCCCTGCCGCCACTGACGACTAGTAGCCCAATATATATTTGAAATAGCTAGAATATGCTCTTTCTCAACGGACTGCTTAACTTTTTCTCTCACTTTGGCTATCGATGGTGAATGTGGCAACAGCACGGCTTCGTGCATGCTTTATTTCTTCTTTGGGCGTATGTAAGCTATAGACGTGTGTTTAGCTGAAACACCGTGATGATATCATCGGTTCAAGGACGATGTACACGATAAACATTATCGGCCCCTTTTTCTACTCTGATACCGGCACTGGGTATGTATGAAAAAGCTGTAGCATCTAACACCAAAAAAGCACATTTTTCATACATACACTCTGGGTATGTCAACCAGTCAAAACTGCATGATGCGCGTTTATGCGAAGCCAATAAAATTGTATGCATCGAGTCCAGTTTAGTGCGGTGTTGCACGACCCTAAAAAGAAGCTTGTATCTCTAAGGGGTTGGTTTGATGCTATCAAGCTTAAAATCGCGCTAAATGTCCTCGAACATGTCTTCGCGCTATTTTCCGACACCGAGTCGCTAAGGCTCTTCGGAGCGGGACGTAGAAGAGGATTTGCGCACGGACGCCGCGGTTCGAGACTGGCGATGGCTCGGGATATCCAAAATCCTAAGAAACTCGTCGAAAACCTCGACATGGATGCATAGACGATGCTACCCTGATTAAAAAATGAAATGCATGCGGGTGCGTGCATGGTACGGTACATAATACTCGGCAATCGTTTAATGGCGCAAACCCCGGCACGCACATTGATGCGTCGTCCCAGTAGTTTTTCTCGCCGTCAATATGGTGTGTACTATTTAACACGCCTTTGACCACTGTCCAAAGAGAAAGAAAAAAAAACTTTGTGATACTCTGATATCAGTCACTACCGGTCTGGGTTTAGTAGGAGTGTTGGGGTGGGCTGATGGCGATTGTCTGTTGCGTGCAACACGCATCGGCGTATGACCGTTACCAAAATCAGCCTAACGCCTTAAAGACGGAGTCTATCTACTTTAAGGTAGAGGTTCTTTAGGACTGGGAAGCGTTTGCAAGCAAAGTGAAGATTGCAGGCGGAAGTGTCATCTGAGCACAGCACCATCCATCAACACCCTCGTGTACCCCCTTTCAGGACTGTGTCAGACGACCACCATACCCTTTTAGATGCATCATGACAACATGCGAAATGGCGTGGTACAGGAATCAGCACCGCTCATACAGTCTATATTCTATAGGCTACAGTCTACCGCACATAGCCTATGTATGTGGGCGGCGTAATGCAGCATACAATATCGTGGTATCCTAAATTATCGTCGTCATAAGCAAATTTATACGTATGGCTGTGTTTTCTTCCGCCAACAACATGTACTGTGATCAGGACCTGCCGGGCTTCTGAGCTGATGCACGCAAGCAGAAAAAGCAGACGTGGATGCTGCGAGCCGCGGAGTCACCCAGAAGAGCATGTGTGTAAAAATTTTTACCCTATATGCTACATAGCACTGTGGGCGTGGGAGGCCGAGAAAGTCGTTAACAATACGCGTGCTCCATGCGTGCGTTCGGTATCACTAAGAAATGAGAATGGTGCCAATCTAAATCTAGCGTGCCGTAGAGAATGGCGATGATCACGCCAATTTAAGCTTTCCATCAATTTCTAGGCTTTTCGAGAGACCAAATATGGGTTCAAGGGAACACGCAGACCTGCCAACCTACTTAAGCATTATTGTCACTGCCCCCCTCCCTCTCTTCAGACACACATGATATCAAATGCCGCCCTTCCTGACAACCACTCATTCAATCCATAAAGTATTCAGCTATAATGGTGACAAGCGGTACCAAAATAGGGCACGCCATTGGCCTCCGTAGTATTCATCATCATTGTTTGAGCCGTCACCTTTTTTTTATGTTTAGATAACGAAGGCCATCGAAAAAGTCCCTGAAATAACACCAGCTCCTGGCGGAAAATTTTTCTTCGTGGTATGGGATTATATCAGTATGATTTGACCACGTACATATCAGTGCCATGATACACAACAAGTTAAAATGAAAACATCACGAGTCGAACAGTCAAAGACCCCTGGAATAAAACGAACATGGTCCAATTTGATGTAATTTTCAGCAGCTGGTCCAAGTAGGCTGCATCAAATGAAGACACTTTTCCTGAGGGCAAAAGATAGAGAATGCACATAGATGGGGGGGACACACCATAGATTCCTAGGTTGGTTTAAACCCGATATGGTTTAAGCCATGGACCTTGAACTGGCGTAGGATGAACCAGAAAAGTTTAAGTATTCAAGACCAGTGATTCGGACAGTTGCGGCATGAAGGAGAGATGGCATCATTGTGCTCTGCCTACTTCCCGATATGGATTAGCCTCGATGTAGCAACCTTATGAAGCAAAGCTAATTTTTTTTACATAACATCATTACAAAAATAAAGTCGCGAGGAGGAAAAATATTTATATCGATTTTAGCTTCATGATTGATATATTTACAAGAAAGTTTCTGGGATGCAATAAATTTTCACAAGGCTTGTTGGGAGTGGGGGTTTTGTACTATCCAGTGAGAAGAAAGAGACTGAAAGAAAAAGAGAAAGGGGGATGATGACAAAGGGGAGGGGAGGATTGGGTATTATGAACATAAGAGAGAGATATATTTTTTTGAATCCGATGTGAAATCACTGCGATTGCTTTGCCACCAGTGATTCACAGACCTGTCGCAGCGCTTTGTTATCTTCGTTCGCACGGGAGAGCTCGCGTTGCAGAGATGCGTTTTCTGCGGAAAGTTCGGCTAGCTTGGAAGCCATGGAGCGCATGCTGGCTTGCTTCTTTGCGCGGTACTTGGCGGATGCGATCTTGTTGCGGTGTCGTCGCTCATCGAGAGAAGTCGAGTTGTGTTTGCTCGTGGTGGATGGTGGAGATGTGGACATGGGGTATTTGGCATCGGAATAGGTGGGAGAGATGGATCCCGCGGACGAGAAGGAGTCAAACGTCGAATCGGGCGGCGACAACGGCTCCGGTGGAGGAGTGGAGGGGCCTACGATGGCATCGATCGACATGCATTTCTGTGCTGACATTTTTTCGTTGTGGTGGTATTGTGTTGTGTGTATATGTGCGAATGGCGAGTGTTAAAAAAGATGAGGGAATTGGGATACAGATTCGGGTCTCTTTTATATAGCGGAGGGCGCGGAACGGGCTTCTGATCTTTTTACTCTTTTGTGGTGATACTGTATGTCTGCCAGATGACATCAGTATTTCCAAATTAGGCGTGGCAGCCTCCACTTGGACCATGGACCGTGATCAGTGCGACACACACAGTACACACAACTGTCGTATGCCCAGTTACTCCTCCTGTCAACCTGATTTCATCACCCACCCACAATGCAGTTCTGGCTCACCACTTTCTTTTTCGATCTATGAAATAGACTCACCATTCGAGGAAAGTACCGCGACTTTTAAGGAAATAATGTCATTCTTATTTCGTTTCATCATTCATCAGCAATAACAGGACCAAGCGCGTGCTGCGCATAAACGAAGATAAAAGAAAAAACTAGTTCTACCCCGATCAGAACTGTGGAGTACAGAAGCTTGTGGCGCCACACGCAATACCAAAGAATGGGGTGCTCAGCTTCTTCATTGGGCGTGCGCTCCTCCTGGTCGCGCTTTGCCTCAAAGCATCTCGAACTGTGCTGCGGAGCAGTTTTCTTGGCGGAGCTAGATCGTAATGCAAGACGTTGCTGGATTCCACTAGAAAAAGCCCTGGGTTCTCTCTCCTTGCTGAATGGAAGGTTGCATATGTTTTCGCGAGAGAATACGCATACATTCTTTCCAATTTTAGGAGATCATCGATGAATCATAGGCATTCCTCCCCTTCCCCCTTGGATTTCACTCAGGTTGCAGTGGGCCCTCTTTTCCCCTTCCTCCTGCATGACAACAAGACGGGTTACGTATTTGATTTTCTGCCATCATTGTCATGATTTTTTCGGGAATGATATTATTATTATTTTTTTTTTGAAGAAAAAGAATGGGACGGAGCATAGGGAAATCGACGAATTATGACGACAAATAGGTTTCTGATCTCTTCCTCTCCCCCCACCTTCCCATAGGAGCGGGTATTATCATTTTTACGAGGTTATCCACGGAAGTTTTGGCATTTGTCCACGTTATCGAGCTCCTTGATCAACCCCATGATAAGAGAGTTGGAGAAGCCATAGTACTCTGGGCCAGAGATAGCGTTGGCGGCCTTCTTACCGCGGACGGCATTCGCCCGCTTTGTGACGACGACCCATGCGCCTGAGGGAGTCCTGCTTTCGATGATCTCGTCTGGTGCATCGGCTGCTTGCAATGTAAACTGTTCAAACCCCCTCAACCACGTTAGCCCAATCGGACGCAAAGTAAATCAATCGCCAGAGACGATATGATATCATACCAAAGGAGATTGCCCGCCATCCTCCACGCGGCACGTGTACGTGGTATAGCTATCGGGATTGAGCATGCTAAAGTAGGTCCTGTGATTTGAATATACCCCACGAGAGAAAAATTAAGAGAGGGAAATCAACACTTAGAAATAGATATGCCTTGGTATCGAACGGTTTGAAAAGAGAATTACCGCTCAATGGTGAATCCGATAGGCCAGACATAACGATCATTGTGGTAGGCGGGTCGGTCATACTCGACCTCTCCAAGGCTGATCAATTTCATGGATGAGAATTCAAACGGCAAAAGCACCTTGCCATCTGCATCTCTTGGTACTTCCTTTGGATTGCGCCGAGTGGCGCGCCGTTTCGAGGCAGGCGGTTTAAGGTGATCAAGGTCTATTATTTGGATTTGTTGGTGGGTTTACGTGTGTTTTTCTTCTTTTTACCCATTGCTATCGTATCATCCTCATCCGCTAACTGATCCACTTCCTCATTCTCGTTGTTTTCTTCTGTATGTTCATCCATCAATTCGTCTTCGTCTCCGTCGGCCATCGTCATATCACTCGTCGTCCGCTGTACATTGCGTCTCGGCTGTGTTTGCTTCTGCTGTTGTTGTTCTGATCCGCTTGCTCGTCGCCTATTAACGCGATCGAATTGTTAGCGGGAACGCGCACATGGCTAACAAAGGCCAATATCAATTTTTAAATAATACCTCGTGCTTTGACCCTTGGACGTGCGCGAACCATATTTTTCGGCCAAAGTGATAGCATAGGAGTGCTCCTGTTTTGCGTCATAAGAATATTAAAGTCTGAGGAGGACGAGTCCCTGAAGTTATCACTTACTGCCTTGAGCCTAATCATGGACAATTTGATCCGCCGAAATGTTTCCAGGGGAATCGTCACAGTTTCATCGTCTGTCTGCGTTGCAACATCCACTCTTTGGATTGCGGGGCTCTTTGAAGTTCGTCTTGTTGCTGGCATGAGCGCGTTGAAGAATGAGTTGAGTAATCGGGCTGAATCTCTGAAAAAAATAGTAAAAAAAATTGCTTCGCGACTTGCTTTCGCCCGCAGAAATCATCCAATAATCCTTTCACGTCTCACAACATCATATCTAACTTGTCAAACCGTATTGCTAGGACATGGCTCTGGAGATATAACGAGTGATATTAGCTTATGAGCTCCATTTACATTATTAGCCTTGCCCGGAGCACAGCTATTCCATTTTATTAAGATAAGAAGACATTTCAAAACACAGTGTCTTGTCTCGACATAGGCTCCACAGCGTCTGATACGTGCGAGAATAGAACCACATTACATAAGACTTTACTTATATTCTTTCTCGTTGGAGATCCACTCCAAAGAGCTCAAAGAATGAAACCCATTTTCGAGTGGAGTCTTTTGCTGATGGCGTCGATGAAAATTTGAGACGCGTAATACGCGTGTACGAGCATGCGGAGGCACAGCAACGCACTCTGAGATGCGTTCGGACACCGCTGGCATGTCGTGTGAGCGCGCGAGTGATTCTTGCAAAACTTCCAACGTTTTCTCCTTTCAATGTCATGCTTTACCACGTCGCAATATTCATAACATACACACGCAAATATTGTAAAAGGTGCTCATTTCCATTCTTTTCTAATAAGATAAGACACGCTATTACTTCTTTTCGCCTAATGTGGTTTCCTATTCGTCCGACCTGCTGCGCTCCCACCCCCAACTTTGCATCATGACTTACAGCTAGTGAATTTCTCTCGGATGATTCCACCGCTCCTAGAGTATTCTAAAGAACTCCTAGACTCTATGCAGTGAAGATTGATTAAATACTTACATATAGCTTGTGGATCAATCAGATAAAATTACGCAAGACGTCGCGCACCATTTACATAAGAGCTAATCAGTATGTTTCTTCATTGACAAATCGAACCCATGACAAGTGTTCCATTGAACTTTTTTTTTTCCATGATATTCATTAGATCGAGATCGAGATCGAGTTAAAGAAAAAGATAATGAGATCAACATAGCGAAACCATCCACTATAATAAATCACAAGGTTTGGCTTAGAACATTCTTCGTCGCGCTTTCATATTATATCCAGTCCATCGATTTCTTTTCACATCCATGCTATGCCGTTATTGATGTACCAACTGTCATATCAGGCAACTGGATCATGTACGTCGTTCTGTTTTTGTTCTTTTTTTCTTAATGGAATTAAAAAAACCAAAATATCTGCCTTGGTTAGCCCATGACGCAACAGCAAGAGTCATTTTGCGTCAGGCTTACGTGCAGATATAAGACTTCATTTTTATATGTCTTTATTTCCATTGCTTGAGCAGTTGAATATGTGCATGGTTGCTAGAGCTAGCCGGCGCGTTTTTCATTTCGCATATTGTTCCCATTTGCACGCAATAATCAATCGCTATTTTGCAGACTCTCGCCAATTCCCATTTTTTTCTCCCATTGATTTATAATGTGGGCCTAAACACTTATCGTATTGGGTGCTCTGTTGTTTTTTGTGTGAAATATTTAAGTATGTAGGTTACGTACAAAAAAGAAGAGGTATATAATGCTTGTGTTACATATAGAATGACGGCAGTCGGTCACTCTACAATGGGGTGGGACGGGCAACACCATCAATAGGAGAACAGCGTCATGGTTTGGAAGGAGACCCTCTACTTAATAAGGATGAACCATGCTTTTCCATAAAGCCCGGGCATAACTTCGCTGATATGGACAGGATTGTTTAATTCACTCCTTCACATAGATGCACGGAGCCTCTCAAAGCACAAATATCTCGGTGGTCAGAGCCGCTTACTACTATGCACTGCACCGCTTCCGTTGAGCACAATTAGACACGGTATACTATGAACTGCCATGAAAGCTAAGGAGGGCCCCATCATGTAATGATCTTTGTAACCCATACGCACGAGTAAAATATGGCAGATTCTTATCATAAGGGTGGCGTAATACGTTCCTATAACGAAAGGGTACGCTGCTGGAGACGGGCGGCTATTCTATGGTGAGAAGAAAAAAGTCAAAATAAGAATGGAAGAAGGAGTTGCATAATCACTATACAAAAAAAGGAGAAGGGCTTGGAAGAGACAGCACAACATCTATGCAGGGAGTAGTTTGAGTCTTTTTGGACGTTAAGAAGCTCACATCAGTGTATTTGCGTTTCAGACTGACGTCACGGGAACTTATCATCGACAAGTTGTCTATTCAAGTGCGTGGTGCGCTGTCCGGTGTTGTCGGGAGGCAAAATAAGTTAAATCGCTCCTCTTCGAACACCCAAAAGAGCTACAACGCGCCGCGCGAAGAAACTTGTTCAACCTTCCCACTTACGCTGGCTGCAAAAGGGACTCGACCAATCTTACGTGTCTCGTAATTGCGGTCTCAGTCATGGATAGATTCTTTTCGTCAACCGCTGATCCAGTATACGGTAAGAAAAAGGGAGAGTGTGTTGTTATAACAACTACTAAATTACTAAAATCACTGGTTGAAATGTCCAAAGATGACGAGTCCCAACCCAGCACGGGCAGTTCACTCCAGAGCTGGATTAGTTGGTTTTGTTCATTATCAGGCAACGAATACTATGCTGAAGTGCCCGAAGAATTCATTGAAGACGATTTCAACCTGACCGGTTTATCTGCGATCGTTCCCTATTATTCTGAAGCGCTGGATATGATTCTGGACGTCGAACCAGAAGACATTGAGGATGAAGATGTGATGGGTGGAGGAGGCGCTGCACCGGGCATAAGCAACTCGGCAGAACTCAGCCAACAAGACGACTCTGAAGAAGAGGAAGACGACGGCTTTTGGAAAGAAAAGCCAATCCCTCGCCGACACCGCGAACGCGTGCATCCGAGCGTAATCGAACCCTATGCAGCCATGCTGTACGGTTTGATCCATCAGCGCTATCTTTTGACCCGCAATGGTTTGCGACTCATGGCGGAACGCTATGCCGCCGAGCAGTTTGGTTTCTGCCCCCGCGTCTATTGCGGAAGATGCCCCGTCATCCCTTGCGGTCGATTTGATGAGGTCGGCAAAGAGAGCGTTCGGCTTTATTGTCCCCGCTGCATGGATCTCTACAACCCTTCCAGCTCTATCTTTGTCAACGTCGATGGTAACCAAAACCGAGCTTTCTATGCAAGTATTCTTACACGGATCAACCCTTAGGTGCACACTTTGGCACAACGTACGCACACCTCATGTTCCAGTCCTTTCCTGAACTGGTACGGCCACCGCGTAGCACTATTTATCAGCCGAGCGTATTCGGTTTCCGAGTGAACGAAAAGTCCCGCGTAGGACCTCGGATGCAGTGGTTACGTATGCGACCGCCCGGATGCACGGTCGATGATGACGAAGAGGATGACGAAGACGACCTGTACGATGACGAAGTCGAACCAGTTGATGTCGAAGAGGACGAAGCAGACGCCGTCATGGGGTTTGAACATAATGTGGTGGGTAAGAGCCCGCCCTACTTTTTCTTACTGTCATTATTATTGGGGCATAAGACACCCATTTCAGAAGAGACTGACCTATCTACTTTTTATTTTTATCACCATAGCCGATCCCATCGCAGGCGGTGGAACAGCAGGAGGATGATCGATTGGCACGCCTTACGAACCAAGTCGAAGGGTGGCGTATGAGAGACTCGGGTCTCAACTTCTTTAGACGATGGATCTGATCGTACCTATTTTCTCCTTCTTTTTTCTTCTACCTTTTTACTTGTTCCTTTTCTTATTCACATCTTTTATCCCCCTCCCCCTTTTCCCTTCATTTGTACATACGTTATAATGATGATGTCGTTGGCGAAGAAGAAGTATTCGCTGGCTCTATTATTGTTGTCCTATAATTGTTATCCAGAAGCACTGAATGGGTTGAAGAAACGCCGACCGGCCCGAGCGCCGAATACCTTTATATTTTTCGGAGACCCGTTTTTGGGCCCTTTTTTTCTATTCTTCTGGTTTTTCTTTCTTCCATGACAACATGAGCAGCTCTCAGGTGCCCACTTCACTTGACGAGGATAGCTCTCCCAATGGCAGCAACAGTGAAGAGGAACTCTCGACTATAGCCATTGCTATTATTGTCATATGTGTTGTCTTTGGCTTGGCACTTGTCTTTGGCTTCATGGTGCTCATTCGACGTATGCGCCGGAATCAAGGCGACAGCCACGAGTTTATCCATTTTGACTACCAACGCCGCAACAAGGTACGGTTACCATGGCAAAAGGAACAACATGAACAACCGGAGCCACTGCCCCCACCCGAGACACACGACCTTGTTTTCTCGTCGATTCTGCAACACCCGCCAAGACCGCCGCCCACTTCGACCCTGTCTTCGCATACTAAACACAACAGCATAGATCACCAAGAGGACTCGATGGTCGTCATGTTCGAAGACGGCTATTCGCTCGGGAACTGGCAAAAAGAACAGCAGCAACCGCACCACCAGAGTCAGTCATCCTCCTCCTCGCAAGACAGGAACGAGCTGGACCCGATCCTGATGTCGCTGGCTCGACAACGGCAAGACGACTTCGCCGGCTATTATCGGTCACCCCAAAACACGCTCTCCTCCTCGTCCGATCCGAAAACAAGTGTAGACGTTTCAGAGGAACACCACCGCATGTCCTACCACGTTTGGTGATAGTGTATCATAGTCCTTTGTTTTTTTTATTTCTTTGTACATTCACACCCACCACAGACCCCGTTGTAAAATATACTCTTCAATCTCCAATAACAATGCCGCGCATGAAATTGACCCGAGACATTGGTTGCGCCGTTATATTTTTTATTTTTCTTACTCGTGCCCCGCAAACGAAATGTCAGGATTCCCAGACCCGGACGCGGATCCATTCCAAAAATCCGCTGCTCAGCACAAGCCAAAAGTGCGTGTGTTGTGTCGTCTCGTGAGGTCATGGGGTTCATGCTAAACAATGGTGTAGGGCAATGACGTCGATGGCCCGTCTTGGCTGCAGCAGTCTGAAGGAGAATCGCCATCGGATCGCGTCATCCGATGGCAAGTACAAACACAACAGGAGCAGGCGCAGTCCGCCAAGCTCGTTCGCACCCTGGGTGAGTTCAATTTGGTCATTGTTGTCTATTTTTTTTTTTTTTTCTTCGTAAACTTTGACTGATGCTTTTTTTAGAGGCGAAACTGGCAAAAGCCCGGCACGCCTATGGTAATCCATGCCAAAAAAAGTAACCGCGCCTCCTAATAATTCAACCACTGCGCTATTTTTTGATGTGTCTATTGTATGCGCACATTTGCTTGTGATTCGATAGATCCTTCCTGCCGGTCAGGGTCCCTGAATGGCAATGAAGACATTCTTTATGAGAATGATAACGACGACGACGATGGAAATGAAGTCTATGAAGATAATCAAGAAGGTCTTCACTTGCTCTGGCAGCAGCACCACTCAAATCCCGATCTTGCTCCTCGGAAAGACGAGCGACAATATACCTCATGGTGCGCTTGGATTGCTTCTTGGATACCCTGCTGCTGTGGCTCCCGCGTAGATTGATTATGTTATTAACGAATTGACTTTTTCTTCTCTTTTCCTTTTTTTATTTACTCGTTTCAATTTATGTATGCATGTATGTAAAGACAAGAAAAAAAGACACATTTGTACACATTACGAAAATGACGACAGCCGCACAATCCGTCGCTCCCGTCGTCGAACGCTTGCATGATGCTGTGATAGGGGTAATCCATGACTGTTGCCGTTACCATGGCCGCTATTGCCGCTGTTTCCATCACTGCTTTCATAACTAATAAGGTGGCAAGGTAATTAGCTTTCTTCTGAGTTCACGGGTTGACCAATTAGCATCTTACCTCTTCCATAAATGCTTACTTTCCGGTAAATTGGACGAAGGAAGATAGGCAACAAAAGAAAACAAAAGCAGCTATCGTATGGAAATTAATCAAATTAGCTAAAAATGAACCTCGAGGATCTCGACCTGAATCACTTACCATCAACATGACGCCGGCTGTGCTCAGCCGTGAAGTTGACTTTGGATCATTCGTGTCAGCTACGGTGCTGAGCGCTTTCCTTGTGGCATCATTAACTTTCTCTCGCTCCTTTTGCTCGAGGCAGGCGATACGTGACTTGAGTGCCTCGTTTTCCTCCAACAGCTGTTTGTTTTGCTCCTCCAGCGCACTGACGTGCTCGCGTTTTCGCTTTCGCGAGAGCAACGCAGCAGCGCGATTTTTTATCAGCCGCTCTTGGCGCTTGGCATACGCAGCCGCGACGCTGTCATGAGGAAAATGGGCGCTTCTGGTTTCGGACTTGACGGGCATTGTTGCGGGTGAAGCCGAAGCGGGGGGTTTGACAACAGTTTTGATAATGCGTTCTTTCGACGCGTGCGGTGGTGGGGTTGTGACAGGTGTGGCAGGCGCAATGGGCAGAATGGCCGAAGATGCGGTCGGCGACAGAGACACGCGCTTCTTTTTGCGCCCACGCTTGCTTTGCTGTTCTCCAGAAGAGATGGACAAGACAGACGAAGCGGATGAGGTTGAGAGAGACTGGTTCTGCTCATCGCTGCTATCGTCAGCCGTAGACGACGCGGAAGAGGACGAACAGGGTGAGGAGGGCGGTTGGCGTTGGAAAAACGTAGCTGGCGCGACGGCAGGCGGTGGTATCGGCATGATGTGATTTGGAATCATCATGGCTGCTGCTGCCGCTGCTGCCGCGGCACTTAAAGCCGGTCCGGGTGCAGACGACGCGGGCCAATAGTGGTGCAGAAAATCAGACTGCTGAAAGTCATCCTGCAACATGAATGAGCGCGGCATATCCATGGTTGGGGTATCCCATGCCTTGATATCATTGGAATTCTTGTTGTCAGCCGCGGAAGACGGGTCCGTCCATCCCGTCCCGGCGTGGGGCTCGGTCGACAGACAATCCGCGTTCAGGTACGACATCAATAGATCGTCTTGCTCGTCTTGCAGGGCAGGATCGACCTTGACGCGTGGAGAGGAAGCCATTGAAGAGAAGCAGCAAAGAATGAGAATGAGCGGTGAAAAGGGGGTATGTGCAAAGAAACAGGAAGGGAAAGCGAAGAAAAAGTTTTTAAAGAGAGAAAAAGGGACAGGAAGCCGATGCTATAAATTATGGCCTAAAGGGAAAAAATGTAGCCTTAAGCGGAACCTCCGGATGGTCCAAGCTATCTGTCAAAAACATATCCGCAAGGAAGATAGAACGAGAAACCGAGAAAAAAAGAGAAGAAAAAAGGGGGGTAGGCTCAAACTAGTGCAGGGGGATTATAAGGAGACATTTGCTTTATTAACATCAGCATGTGTGTGTGTTTTTTGCCAAACATAAATGCCAACTACAGTGCTTGTAGGGGCAGGGCTTTCCATTCATTCAGGCGTCGATCTCCAGCAGCATCTGTCGATAGGCCTGACAGACCTCTCGAACGGACTGAAGCAGCCTTTTCAAATCGGTCAGCATGGGCGACTGGGTCCGAGTATGGGACTGATCCACGACCTGGGCATGCTTGTCCTTGTAGAGGCTAAAACATCCAAAAATATAAAGTCAGCCCGATCTTTTAGACCTGCCTCTTATTTCATCATGAATACATACACGACTTGATGTCCTTCGCTTGGCTTGCCAGGCTTGAATTCCAGAGCATATACATTACAGACCACATGGATATCGTGAATGCAGAATTCAATGACCAAATCCTCGCTCAGTGGTGGCTCGAAATACTAGAGGGAATATATTATAAGCTCTATGCGCATCATGATGACAAAAACAAAAAAGAAGGTTCAAGGGGCAACGAAAATTTTTTTTTTACCTTTGGGTGGCACACTTTGCATGGGAACAAGCTAGCCTCTCCTGGGTACTCAAAGGCCGACATTGCTCGCTGCACGTATTGACATACGTCTTCAAAGAGCTATACAAACATGCAAGAAAGGCGTGTGCATCAGATCTTCCGGCGAAGGGGAAAAATGAAAAGGGGCCTAGAAAGGACACGCGTCTGTTTTCTTCAAACGTACTTCAACGGCTGCTTCCTTGAGGGCCGGCGTTTGCAGTTTAGCTGATGCATCTGTTGTCTGCTGCATCCTTTCTGCCGCCAGGGCAATATAGTTGGCGCCCTGCTGAGCCTAGAGCAACAATGGCAGTTCAGTAAGAAAACAATATGCCAGTTGCCGAGTGATGTCCCGAAGAAGTCTTATAATACCTGCTCTAGGAATATTGGGGCTGTGATCTTGGTTTTGACTGGGGTATCTTGGTGATAGTTTGGCAGACGCACTTGGAGCTCCTATAGGATAATAACCATGGTGACTTGGTTCCTATTGTTTTGATAAAAGCCATGGGAAATGCGACGTACTGCTTTTGTGATATAGGGTCCATTGAGCGTGATGAGGCCTTTGATGGATTCATTTCTAAAAAGAGCGGCATAAGAAAAATCAGAGTGCGTTGATTACTGTGGTAGCACAATGGGGAAACTTTACTGGCCAGAAGACAATGGCAAGGCATCCGTTTTTGCTATAAAAAAGCAGAAGATGCTTTATTAGTACACGTTTATTCCTTAAACTGGATCGTGTACCTTGCTGCTGCTTCGAGAGCATACCGAGACATTGCTGATTCAATACCAGATGCAAAGACGCGCATCAGTATAACCTAAATTGTTGTCATTATGTCTTACGTTCAATCGTAGTTGAAGATTCTCCAAAATGGATGGTAAAACGTCGTGCAACAACCAGTGGCGTTGTAGTGTCTATGATGGGTTTTGTAAGATACCTTTTCTGTTGGTCGATTTTTACGGCTTACTGCTGTTTCCAAAACTCTGACTCGTTCGACTTGATGCATGACGCACAAAGAAATCACGAGGGTGCGAAATCCAATTTGAAGCGTCTTAAAAACATCACACACGCAAATGAAACCACCCCCCACGCTTTGATTTCCTTTGTCCTAGGAAGATTGAACCCTGACTTGTTTGTACCCTTCATTAATGAAACGTCTTCATTCAGCTTATCACCACCATATTTCGATATCTCCACGTGATATTAGACGACGTTCTTCCTTACGCAGATGTGCACACCCGCACAAGTATACTCCCCTGCTTCTCTTTTCCTTCACATGCTATGTGAAGGGGATATGGTGTTACATCGCTGCATAATAGCAATAAGGCTATAAAGTCATTTCAAAGCAGAGGTGTATTGTTGCGCGGAGTCTTAGCACAAGTTCTCAAGGGTATTGTCGCGCAGAGTGTTATCGCATCATAATTGTATGTGGTATATTCACTTTTGTCAAAGTGTTTGATGGTGCCATATATGGATCACTCAGACCGCTTAAGGGTAATGCTGGGTAACCTTTTCGCCTCTTTCAGTATCCAGCCTGTGGACAGTAAATGGTAAATGCGAGATGGTCATGAAAAGGACCGACAACCGAACCGCTGATAGTGAATCATTTGTACAATTGTTTAATTCCCATGCATATTAGCTAAAATACCATGTACTTGCTAACGGTGTATTATTTATCAGATTTTGCCCAAAAAGAAATGCAGGTCCATTTCCGCATTCCTGTAATTATTTTTTCTTGTTAATCAGGTCTTTTAATCAAAGTTCATTTTGCCTCATGTAAACATAGGTACTACGGACATGTCACTTTTTGCACACTTCGATGTTATTTTTCCATTCAGCAGTGATAGCGGGTAAACAAAGAGTTAAATAAAAGGATTATTGGAAAGGCCACAGAAGAATACCTGAAGAAATCTATCTTCAGCATGTCTCTCCAGGAACACAGTGTGAATGTGTAACGTTGGACCCAGCATAAAGTTAGCGCTACAGATTCACATTCTCGCGGGTATCACTTTTTCATAAAGCGTTGTTGCTTTTGTTAATGGGCCAACCACATGGATGAATGGCCAAAGAGAAGCTTTGTCTTTCAAGCTGCGCACCCAATGGAAATTAGGCTAAAGTAGACCCATAAAAAATAACGCTATGTGTGGGTGGCTATTAGCATTGTGACAAGCAGTGAACAAATACTAGTTTCATGTTAGAACGTCCTTTTTCTTTCGCGGCGAATCGGCTGTGAAATGGATAGTGTGCAACATCTGTGTGTATGTGTGTCCTTGAGTCGACCATTCAGGGTGGATTGCTTGGTCACGATGAACCGATTTCCACAAATCCCGAAGCTGGAACTCAATTGTACACCGTGTTATCTGTCACACGTGTGGAATTTACGAAAGCTTGATTCGCACCTGGTAGAAGCATGCGCGCGCGCTTTTGACTGAAGATGGTTCGCAAGACAAGTGGCACAGACTCATAAGATCGTTATATGCTTATTGATAAAATGGCTATTTTATCGCTTTTCGGGTAGGTAACCCCTTTTTTTCCACAAATCATTTAGCGGCAGCGCCCGTCTTTCTTGCGATCACTTATAACAAGCGACAGATCCCTTGTCTTTCTTTTTTATTCTCTTTCCCGTACCTCTCTATTTTTCTACCTTCTTTCTTGCACTGAAGCCAACACATACATAATGATGCCCGCCTTCTCAACACAGAACGACTACCGTCTCGTGGACAGACGATCTTCGGATGAGAAGAAAGTCGAAGAGCGGCGGCTCCTCGACTCACCATCCGGAAGCGAATACGATGAGGAACGCACACTCGAGGGTCGGTCCAGCCAAGGCGATGACGAAGAGGAAGCTCGGATCCCACACAAGCATCACAATCACACACACAGTTTTAAGGGTCATATCGAAGAGCATTTCGACCGACCCGAGATCGTGCGCGATATCATTCTCGGTCTGTCGGACGGTCTGACTGTACCATTTGCCCTGGCCGCAGGTCTATCCAGTCTGGGTGACACCCGGATTGTCATTTATGGAGGTCTTGCGGGTAAGTACCAGGATTTAAATAACGGGAGGGAGGGGAGGGGAGGTGTGCCTTGAACAGGACACCGCCAGAGCGCAAAATAGAACTTGCATAATTAACGCCACACGGTATAATGATTAGAGCTGGTGTCGGGTGCTATTTCGATGGGACTGGGTGGATACCTTGCCGCGCGATCCGAGGCAGATCATTATATCACAGAGCGCCAACGCGAAGGTTGTAACCAATTTAACACAGAATTGCCTTTTCCAGTCCCACTCATTTTCCAAATTTGTAATTTCTGTAGAAAGAGAAGTGGAACTGTACCCAGATGAAGAGGAAGAGGAAATTGTGGAGCTCTTTGAGCCGTATGGTTTGGACCGTGCCTCGATGGAGCCGATGTTGGCTCGGTTCCGGCAAAATACCCAAAAGTTTGTTGACTTTATGATGCGCTTCGAGTTGAACCTGGAAGTTCCGGATCCCAACCGTGCCTGGGTAAGAGAAAAAGACAATGGCTCTCAGCCGATGTGTGTTTTTCTAAACAAGGATTTGGACGTATAGATTTCTGCCCTGACCATCGGCCTCTCCTATCTTTTTGGTGGCTTGATTCCCTTGATACCCTACATGGTCATGAGCAGCGCTAGCAAGGCCATGTTGACCTCCGTGTTAGTTACCTCTATAACGCTGCTCGTCTTTGGTTATGTCAAGAGTATCTATCTTCGCCCAACACAAGCAATCATTGGCGCTCTGCAGACCCTCTTCATCGGCGCTGTCGCAGCTGCATGCAGTTACGGGATCGTCGCCTATGTCAATTTGAATAGCCCTGAGCAAGAAGCAGCGTCAGCAGCAGCAGCAGCAGCAGCAGCAACAACCTCTGTAGTTCCATCGTAAATAAGAAGGAAGAAAAAGGCAGAAGTGGTACATACTAGACGCTCAGGGATGTGAAGATCTTTTACTTTTTAGAAATTTAGTGTATTATAAAGAAGTACTTGGCTGGACCATTCATGTTGTTTGTTTTAAAGGATGTGTTACCGTCGATCCGCTGGACAGGCACATCCATGAGTTTTAGCTTGTGCAAGAAAAAAAAACATGTTTCCCTGAAGAGGGAAGGGCGGCCTTTTCTTTTTGCGTTTTAAGTCGAGTGGGTCTTGGCACCCAAACCAAACCGGGTATTTCAAGAACCGAAGCGTCTATTTCATTTGCACGCTCGCATTTCGTTCGTTGCTTTCGTTTCGCCTTTCGCTATCTACCACACTCGTTTCTCTTTCTCCTTCTCTTCATCTTTTCTTTGCCGTCACATCAGCGATCTTTATGCGCCCCTGGCAAGCAAGAGGCTCATTTCTCTTTTTTGCTGTCTTATACTGTTGCACACAGCTTGCCTCGTCCTCTTGTTTATGCGTCAGGCACCTGCAGAAATCACCATCATCCGTGCACCACCATGTCGTGAATTGCAGTGAACGGCGACTGGATCGCCGAGACACGAATAGCACTCCTGCGATCGTCGTCGATTTCACCTGTCAGGCGAGCGATCAGGAGTGTGGCCAGGCGAACAAAACGTTCACAACCGCGAGTCAACTCTTGTCCTCTGTCCTCCGCTTGGAAACTCCGATTCATATTAACGCTTCGTACCTGTCCTTTTGCGATAACTTTGACGACTGTGGTGTCAAATTCAACAATGGCACTCTCAATATCGGTGAGAGAACGCTTTGATACGACCATTGCACACGAAAACTCATTTCGTACTGTTCGTAGGACAAGCATATCCTACGGTGTCCTATCTGATGACGGACCCCACGGACAACATGACTCGCATGTATCCTCAAGCAATCGTGAAGCAATACATACACCAGCTACCGGGTCAGCCCGAATGGACGACGTACGATATCAACGCGCAATTTAACAGCGACGTCAAATGGTACTTTGAGGTACATTTTTTCTCTGCTAGTCATCCACACATGTTTCTGTGGCACCATGCCAAGGCCGAGTCACTCACGTAAATCATCATATATCTGTCCATTTTAGAACGACGACACAAACATAGATGATGATCACGTCGACTTTTTACGCACCGTCATGCACGAATTCGTCCATGGCCTCGGGTTCGTGAGCGCCTGGAGCGACAAGGAGTACCGACGCTTTCAACGCTTTGCACCTTCAGCTGTCAAACCGTTCCTGACACCCATGCCGCTCGACCCGCCGAACGAATTGGACGACGTGAGCTCAAGCGCTGACTCGGACGAGGGCATGCAACCCTATTATGGCTATGTCGAGTTTCCGCTCGACCGGTTTTTCCATGCTACCCAAACCGGTGTCCCCTTCACACACGCCACGTCCGCCCTCAATGCGTGGGGCAACGCCAACGTTATGTTTAAATCCATGGTCGATATGGTCAATGCCTGGTGCGCTCAACCCGATTTGACAGCACAAGCCGAGGCGGTCTACAATGCATCGACGCAGTCGCGGGGCGCGTACGCGATCTTGCCTGACGTCGATGACATCTTGTTCCTCGAAACCACATTTAGGCCTTTCTCCTCGGGTACGACCCTCTCGCACGTAGACCACGCGACCTACAATGCTACGGGAGATTACCTCATGATCTACGACAGTCCACTCGGGGTCACCTTTGATGCCATGGTTGCCCAGTATTCCTCGCCCCTCGGCCCGCTGCTCGTCCGTACCTTGGCCAGCTTCGGTTATTCGCTCCAGGACGGATACAATGGTACGACGCTTCGCCCGCAACTTTCCTTCTGGGATCCACCCTCGGACCTTGTCGGCACCACTTCCAACCCATCCCCGGCCGTGAGTATCCACGCAGATGGCCCGGCCAGCATACCCTCTTCATCGTCTTTATCTTCATCTTCATCCACCTCATCTGCTCCCTCCAGCCTGCCGTCCTTTGGCTGCGCCACGTCCACCCTTCTTCTTGCCTTTGTTACCATTATTTCTTTCCTGTAATCATTGCTTCATATCTGGTTTGTAACTCATACGCTTTGTTTATTACTATCTTGTACAAAACCTATTCTTCTTTTTTTTTTCTCTCTTTTTCTTTTATTCTATTGTATTATAAAGACGGTCTAGAGAAATACGGCCACGGCGGCAGCTGCTGCCAGTAGCGCTCCACTGGCGGCTAATGTGTTTGCTGCACTCTTCTTGTTGTTGTCCTCGTCTTTGCCACCCTTTTGCTGAACATCTTGTTTTTCGGCCTCCTCAATGACCTTTTGGTCAATCATATTCTGGCCGTCGTGATAGCCTGGGGAGTTGAACGAGAACTTGTCTGCTACGTATTCCTTGGAAGCAGCGCCTAGTGCGACATCGTGAGTATTCACCCTACCAGATTGAACAGTACTTACTCTTTTTATATGGTTTTGGATCGTTGAGACAGCCATCGAGACGGACCATAGTGTAGCCTTCATCGGAGATGGCATTGATCGTTTTGGGTACGCTTGATACAGTCACTGTGCCCGGCATATCGTACTGAACCGAGATAAAGGAGCCTTTTGCATCATAGGTCTCCTTGTAACGTTGGAATGCTTTGCGATAGACGTCTTCGACGGGCTTGTGCAGATAGTCTTGACTATCCAGATTGTAGCCAACGAGAATGAAGCCCAGATCCTTCATGATGTTTTCCGTGCGCGTATCCTCGGACGCGGAAAAGTGCAAGCGCACGTACTTGGGCGCGACTTGGATTAGAGACTCAATAATTTCAGCGTCCTTGATGATATCGTCGCGGAGCTCTTTATCGGTCAGGACGGACGAGTCGTCGTTCTTGACACGGTAGGTCATACCAATGAAATGGCCAGCGTTGTATGTGTTTTGTACGACCATGGCGTACTGCTGCGAGTATAACCTAAATAAGAATATTATAAGCACGCGCGTACAGGTAAGGTGAATGACATTTACCAAGACGCATTGACGAAGAAAGTGGCGCGTGCATCAGCGTGGTTCAGCTGTCGCACAATGCCTGCGGTGGCATCACTAGGTCCTTCGCTCTAAATATGACAAACGGATGATCCCATCAGTCGGATGCGTTGCTTCTTATTGTTTGCTTACAAATGTCAAGGCAATCTGTCCTTGGGTGCGACAGCCTGTCATTTGTGGCACGGGCGGTTGCGGTGCGGAGGGCCCTTTGGCTTGCAAGACCTTGGTCGGCGCCTGTAGGTCCTCGTCTTCTGCGCTGTCTGTACTCTTCTGCTTTTGCTCAGCGTCTTCCTCGTTCGTACCACCGTCTGATATAGTAAGTTAATAAGAATAATATTTCCGATCCATCGTTACGCTACATACTCGAGTGATCGACCATGGCATCCTGTGTACCAGCCAGGCTTGTCATGTCTCCATCGATAGGAAGAACGGCGTCTGTGTGGTTCGTTGTCGTACTGTTGCTGATGACGACGGTACCGAGACGCTGCTCAACAGCGGAAGCATCATGTTGATCTTCGTGCGGCGCCCCAGAATGCTGACATTGGGCAAGGTTGTAGAATAAAAGTGTTGCAATTAATGCCGGAAGCCCTGACAAGGTGTACGCATGACATTATCAGAAAAAAACTAGAAAGAGAATCGAAATGCATTCTATTTTACCCAGTCTCATGGTTGTAGCCGAAGCAAGTATGTACGTGAAAGAAAAATTAAAAAACCGGAGGAGCAAAGGGAAGCGCTCTAATTTACTATTTGTAATGTATATAATTTTTGTATATGCGTATATACAGGACAAATTAGAAAATAAAAAAAAAAAAAAAACCGCCGAGAAATAAATGTTTTTGGTTTTGTTGTTTAGATGTATCTGACGTTGGTGATACGTGGGCCAATATCATCATCGTCGTCGTCACGACGGCCGCGACGCGTGCGTCCGCCTCCATTACCACCGCGGCCGCCGCCACGACGTGCAAAACCTCCGCCAGGTAGTGGTGGGTTTGCCTCGACATCATCCGCCATGTCTTGAAGCCAGTCTGGCACGGTCTGCTTGGCCTCCTGAAGAAGCTTGACCATAGCCGGGGCGAGATAGCGGTTGCTGCGCATGAAAAACGCGGTAGCCTGGCCCGTGTTACCTGCACGACCGGTACGGCCAATGCGGTGCACATAGTCATCAATGTCGGACGGCAAATCAAAGGACACGACGTGGGTCACGTTGGGAATATCTAGACCACGGGCGGCGACGGCTGTTGCAACCAGGACAGGCGAGGTACCGCTCCTAAAAGCTTGCAGGGCTTCTTCACGTTCTGACTGGGTGCGGTCGCCATGGATCGACGTCGCCGAGACCCGGTTTTCTTGCAGAAACATGCACACAGAGTCGGCCATGCGCTTGGTTTCAACAAACACCAGCGTCAGACCTTTCTTGTCATCAGCTTCGAGTATATCCAACAGTGTGCTGCGCTTTTCGTGATCCTCGACTGGGATGATGTTTTGCGTAATGTTCTCCGAAGTGGCACCGACGCGACCGACGGATAGGAAAACATACTCACTGAGAAAGTCGCGCGCCAATTGCTGGATATCGTCAGGAAAGGTGGCCGAAAACATGAGGGTCTGTCGCGCATTGACGCCCGGCATGTCTTCTCCCTCGACTATTCGCCGAATCTGAGGCTCGAAGCCCATATCGAGCATACGATCCGCTTCGTCTAGGATCAAATAGCGCACGTTGGCGAGCGAGATACGGCGCCGTTCGAGGATGTCCACCAGCCGACCAGGGGTCGCTGCGAGCAAGTCGCATCCACGGTCGAGCTGGCGCAGTTGTCCACCCATGTCGGCGCCGCCATACACGAGGCACGGGCGCACAAATGACCGGTACGTAAATTTCTTCGCTTCTTGATAGATCTGACTCGTCAGTTCGCGAGTGGGTGCGAGGATCAAGACCTCGGGGTAGGCCGTGCCACGTCTTGTCTCTTTAAACGTTGGTTCACGGGGTCCACAGGAAAACATCTGGGACAAGACAGGGAATAAGAAAGCGGCCGTCTTGCCTGAGCCGGTTTGCGCGCACGCCATGAGATCCTTGCCAGACGTGACGATGGGAATCGAGTGTTTCTGGACAGGCGTGGGCATGGTATAGCGGGCGAGTTTGATATTGCTAAGGAGATGGGTGTCAATGGGCGGGGATGTAAACTGTGCCAAAGAACATCATTAGCAAGTTTCATAAAGCCGGTTGCACACTTACCGCCTCTATGGAAGCAGGCACGTCATTTCCTTTAGTCTCCACAGGAATGTCTTTGTATTTGTCAAAATTGATGCCCGTATGCTGTGTTTCCTTATCATCTGCCGTGCCAAATAACTTTCTCTCTAGCCTTTCATCGCGTCGTCCAAGCTCGTGGATGCCGTTCTTCCACGCGCCGCGGCCATCATACTTGGCAGGCTCTGGCGTCGGCTCTACCAACTGCATATTGCCCCACCCAGCGCTCGTATCGACCCACCTACGAAGAATTAAGATGTCAGCGCCAAAAGCTCGCCCGCGAATGCGTTTCCCTACTTGGGTTTTGCCGACGCAGCTGGCTTATCCCACTCGCTGATCATTTTTACGTTTTCGACCGGTTTCTCCCACTCGCTAACAGCTTCAGCTTGTGCGCTTCCCCAGCCGTCTGAGGCACTTTCTGCGGGCTGGTTGGACGGTGCATTCTTCGGTTGAGCCAGGGCTCCTGCAGTGTAGTTAGACGTGTTAGTAGATGCACCCCATGTGTTTTGCTGAGCTGGCTTTGCAGGAGCGCCCCAGGGAGTGTCAGCGCCCTCGGACCAATTGCCTTGACTAGCTGTAGGCTGAGTTGGCGTACCCCATGCGCCGCTATCATCTGAGGACGGTGGCAGTTGATCCCATGCAGTGTCGTTTGTGGCAGCGGAGCTGTTGCCCCATGTACCGCCACCACTACCGCTGCCGTTGGAACCCCATGTATCGCCCGTGTTACTCTCATTCTTGGGTGCAGCGATCTGGCCCCATCTATACAGGTGTCGATAGATAAACAATCAAAATGATCTCATTCTTACCCGGACGCAGCTTGGTCCTGGTTCGCGCCCCAGCCCTGCGAGCTGTTCTGGCGGGCATTGTTACGGGGCTGAGGATTGCCACCGTGGGCGCGCGCATAGTCGTTCCAGCGTCCAGAGCCTCGTCCACCGCCACTAAGAAAGAGTGCTCGAGTCAGCGGTTCCAAACTATTCGTATTTGACATACCCTCGCGACCCTCGCGATCCTCTTCCGCGGCCCCGAGGATGTTCTGATCTGTTTCCAGGTCTTTGCTGCTCCCGCCCATTGTTGTCATTAAGGTTCGTGTTTGCTGTTAAATATTAAATCACAACCAGACACTTGTAAAAAAGTAACTCACCCATCTTTTGAGGTAAATGGCGCGAAGCAGCATCATTCCATTGACCACCAGAGCTCATCTTTTTAAGTTTCTTACAAATTAGGAAGATAGAAGTCAAAAAAAAAAAAAGGCAGATTGGATTGCATAATTTGTTTCTTTTATTAGACGGATAGATTTAACCAACGCGAGCAAGCATATGATGCAGCGTCTGGTGGACCTGGTTGAGCTCCTATACATCGATTCATCATAGTACATGAGTAAGATGACACTTGAGAGGATAACAGCATACCTCAGCAATTTTAGCTTGTCCCTGATGCTCATAAGGATCGTCGTCGAGTTTGTTGGGGTCCTTGTCCTCAATGATACCCTCTTGGTACTTTTCGTCAATATGGTGCAGCTTGTTCTGCAACTGACGGATGTCATCGGCAGAGTACTGCTTCTGCGAGACCGCCTTTGTCTCTTTAGCAATCTCCATCAGCTGGTTGTGAATATGTTCTATAGGTGATAGCGATTAATCAAGGGCAAACAGGAGAAAACCAGCGTGGTCCTACGCACCGAGATCTGGGGCCATAGGCATGTTGGAAAAAAAGACTTTTGTTGCAAGAGTGATAAAAGTAAACAAGGATGAGTGGATGGAGAAAGTGGGGCGTTATATAGCCTTGGCAAGGGTATTAAACTGATGTCAGTTTATGCGCACCGGAAAACAAGGGTTTGGTTTTCCACGCTATGATCAAAATGGATAATGGACGCCATCTTATCCATCTGCTGGACGTGGGATTGTTTCTAACCCCCGTCCTATCCGAACCAAAAAACGAATGATATCTTTGACGTTTATACTGAGGACCTGTAATTTAGAGCGTTCAAAAGGACCATGAACAAGAGCAGTTAAGGGCGCAGACCAATGTGCTTACTCTTATGCGTACGACAAAGAACAGCTATGTATGTATGATGTTAAGCGTGGGCTGTGTTTATTTACAGCGAGGGCGCGCGCTTTTCCAGGAAAAGAAAGACAGACATCAAACCAAACCGAAGAAAGAGACGCGTATGAGTGTGGGAAGAAACCATAGTATTGTATTATATGAGGAGAAGCTTCCGGGCTTGATGCGTAGCCAGCCGTATTCGTCTCTTCGGCATCACCGTACAAGTCCGTGCTGGTTAACTCGACCCAATAAACAAGGCAAAGACTGTACTTTCCATTTTCGCAAGCGGTTCTATCCATCCAATGGCCCACTTGGCGCTTGTGAGACGTCAGATGAAGCACTCTCGAAGATGAAAAAACCTATAACCAATTCGACATATTGCCTTGCCGCTGGCTCTGTCTGCTAAGGATTATCAGCGGCTATATACAGCAGCCAGCTTAGCACAGTATTGTATCACACATTTTGCAAGCAGTATTTGCAGGAATTAGTTAACAGTAGATTCGTTTGTTACATTTTCCGCAGCAGTGTCGGGACAGAGTCGCGTCGCGTCAGAACGCGGTCGGCAAAAAAAAAGTGCAACGCCAAAAATTTACGGGTGCCCTGTCTTTTAACGCGTTTCTCGTCCCTCTTGGTTCAGTATTCATAATGGGAAGAGTTCTACGCCTCGAGTGCGAGAACTTTAAATCATACAAAGGCCATCAAACCATTGGACCTTTCGACCAATTTAGCTGCATTGTTGGTCCTAATGGTTCAGGTATACTTACAAATACTTCACCCTTACATTCTCTCATTCTCATTCCCAGGCAAATCCAATGTCATGGACGCGATCTCCTTTGTTCTCGGCATCAACAGCGCACAACTTCGGTCACATACCTTGAAGGACATGATCTACCGCCCAAGTGCGCTCAGACCTCAGGGCCAAGGCTCAAACGTCGACTCTCGTCTTCCTCGACGAGCCTTTGTCACACTTGTCTACGAGAATGCACAGAAACGTGAGGTCAAATTCACTCGCATTGTCACCAGCGCAGGTGAATCAGAATACCGCATCAACGACAAGCACGTCCCACATTCAGTCTACAATACCGCACTCGTAAAAGAAAATATTCTCGTCAAGGCCAAGAACTTTTTGGTCTTCCAAGGCGACGTCGAGTCCGTAGCAAACCAGAACCCCGCAGACTTGACCAAGCTTATTGAGCAGATTAGCGGGTATGTCTGTCTTTTTTCTTTTCTGGTCTCTGTCCTTTTTTGACTGACTCTATGATATATAGCTCGCTCGAACTCAAGGAAGAGTACGACCGTCTCAAACTGGAGCAGGAGCGGGCGGCTGAAAGCAGCTCACACGCCTACAATCGCAAACGTGGCGTCCAGGCCGAAATTAAGCAGTATCAGGAACAAAAACAAGAGGCAGAAGCTTTTGAGCGTCTCGTACAGGAACGTCGCGACCATGTCGTTCGCTACCTGCTCTGGAAGTTATACCACGTCGAAGCAAAGCAGCGAGAGCTAGAATCTGACGCCAACGCACGCCAAATCAAGTCGGATGACGCTGGTAAACTGCATGTAAGTATATATAGTGATTGAGGGCCTATGTATACTCACCCCACCACATAGCTTGAGCTGGAAAATGTGTTCAAGGACGCCCGCAAGAAACAAGCATTGGCTCATCGTGAGCGTACAACCAAAGAGCTGAACATTAAGAAGTTAAAGAAGAGCATTGAGGGGGTGGTGAGTTGAAAAGTGGTTCGAAATGTGAAGCGTTCTAATGTACCCTGCATTAGAACCCTGAATCCATGAGCCTCGAAGAAAAAATGGACCATTTGCGCAACCGTCTGGAGCAGACAAAGAAATCTGGTGAGCGTCTGAAGCGAGATACAAGCAACCAAGTAAGGAAATGGGCATCACTTTCGCCGACCATATGTTGATGGTTTTGGTAGGAACTCGTCGTTGAGAACTTGGAGAAAGGTCTTCAGAATCTGGAAAAGGCTGTGCAAGAATATGAAGGTAGGTCATCATGTCATCTATACTCGGAAATAACTTATCGTCACTATAGCAACTGTGCCCGAGGCCAATCTGGCCGGCGGTCCCCAGCTTTCTAACGAGCAGTTCCAGGTCTATGAGCAGCTGTAAGCAGTCAAGAAACATATTTCAGTCCTTGTACTGATCCATATTTTATTTAAGCAAGCAACAAGTGAGCTTGCAAGCTGCTGCAGAACAACAGCAGGTGCAAGATTTGGAACGTCAGCGAAAGATGGAACTCGAGAATGTGAACCGCATTACGTCCAAGCTTGAGGAACTCAACGCTCGCAAGAGGCAGCTACTCGAGGAACAGGCACAGCTGAACGATCAGGGACACAGCCTCACAGCGGATGGTGAAAGTTTGACGGCCAAGCTGCAGCTTCGCCAACAAGAGCTGACCGCCTTGGAGAACGAGAGGATACAGACTCAGTAAGTCAACATATATTCGATACGCAAGGACACATGCTTACGCTTCATAGTAAACGCGAGGTTGAGTTGAACGAGCGCTTGCAAGCGACGCTAAACAAGTTGATGGAAGCCCGCGTTGGCCAGCGCGAGAACGAAAAGGATACCAAGTTCCGTGAATGCTTGGCAACGATGAAACAAATGTGGCCAGGTAGGAAGGTGTGCCAAGTGGGATGACACCGGAATAACGTATATTGCTTGGCAGGACTCCACGGCCGACTGGTGGATCTATGTCGTCCTACGCAGGGCAAATACGAGAATGCTGTGGCAACTGCACTAGGTCGGAACCTGGACGCCATCGTTGTCGATGATCAAAAGACTGCGATTGATTGTATTAATGTAAGTGATTTCGGAAATGGAACATTGCTGCGCACTCTCTAACATGGATAACAGTATATGCGCGAACAACGGGTGGGCACAGCAACCTTCCTGCCGCTCAACACACTGGAACCGCGGCCTATCAACGATCGATACCGTAGCATAGCGCGAGGTGCACGCTTAGCAGTGGATGTGATCAACTGTGAAAAGAAATACGAGGGCGTCATTCACTTTACATGCGGCAACACTATGGTTTGCGATACGCTTCAAATTGCTCGCCATATCTGCTACACGCTCAAGGAGGATGTGAAGGGTATGCATAGGGAAACACGACCAGAGGAATGTGTAAGCTAACTTCAGCAATAGCGGTCACTGTGGATGGCACTGTGATCCACCGCACTGGTTTGATCACGGGCGGTCAGACGACAGATCAGCCGCAGACGAAATGGAAGAACAGCGATGTCGATGCCCTCGTTCGTACACGCGACGCTCTATTAAACGAACTCAATGAACTCTCGAAACACAAGCGGATGGGCAGCGCTGAAGAATCAGCACGATCCGACTGCTCTGGCCTGGAGGCTCAACTGACTGTGTTGAAGGAAGAATATGTAAGTGATGATTTCACATGCCTGCTCTGTACTGATCGTCCGGGCAGACCACAGTTGAACGAAGAGCACTCGGTGTGCAAGACGAAATTAATCACCTGGAAAGGGAAATGACCGAGATTGAGACTCCCCTACCAGAAGTAAGCCATTTTATCGTTAAATTCATGAGCCGTTAGCTGATCTTAATGCAGAACCAACGGCGACTGGAGGAGCTGACCGCTGCAATCGGGGAAAGGAACAAAACCATTAAGCAAGTCGAGGACCAAGTGTTCGCCCAGTTCTGCGGCGAAATTGGGGTAAGCAGCATCCGTGAATACGAAGCGCTTCGATTCGGCGCCTCGCAAGAAGTGACCCAACGCCGTGCCGAGTTTGCCGCGCAACGATCACGTCTCGAGACACAACTGGCTTTTGAGCGAGAGCAGCTCTCTGATTTGCAAGCGCGACTTTCCAAACTCGAAGCCACCTACCTTGACGATACAGGGGCTCTGAAACAGGCCGAGCAATCCGCTCTCGACTTGCAGGCCCGCCTCGAAAAGATGGCAGCCGATCTTGCGACGTACACACACGATCTCGCCAAATGCACTGAACAAGAGGAAAGCCTGCAAAAGCGCGTGGATGAGCTTCGGCAAGAGCTGGAGGCAAAAGGTCGCGACGTGGAAGCCTACCTGAAGGAGATGAATCTATGCGACGCCGAAATCGAAAAGGTGCATGCTGAGCGTACGGCCCTGTTCCGCAAATGCAAGATTGAAGATATCGAGTTGCCCATGATTCGCGGTACGATGGATAGCATATTGACGAATGACGATATCTCATCCACGGTAAGTGACTTGCGGAATTGATTGGGCAAGCCTACTCATGACTGTATAGCAAAACGGCAGTTCGATGGATGTCGACAGTGAGGACCCATCTCAGCTCTCGATTCGAACCACGGACTGGGAAGTCGAAGTCGACTATACGGCATTGACGACCGCCGAACGGCGCGACAACTCCCAGGAGCGTGATGCCCAGTTTAGAGACGAGCTCAAGCGGCGGGGCAACGAAATTGAGGAGATGGCGCCCAACCTCAAAGCGATTGACCGTTTGGAGGGTGTCGAACAGCGTCTGGACGAGGTTGAGGAAGATTACAGCGCAGCACGCAGGGCGGCCAAGAGGGCAGCAAGCGAGTTTGAACAGGTCAAACAGCAGCGTTATGCTACGTTTTACGACGCCTATAGTCACATTGCAGGTCAAATCGACCGCATCTACAAGGACCTCACGAGCAACGAGTCTTGTCCGGAGGGAGGCACGGCGTATTTGAGTTTGGACAATCTCGAAGAGCCCTACCTGGGCAACGTCAAGTACCATGCAATGCCACCGATGAAGCGGTTCCGTGACATGGACATGCTCTCTGGCGGTGAAAAGAGTGTGGCTGCGCTCGCTCTTTTGTTCGCCATCCACAGGTAAAATAAGAAAAGAATGGAAGGGACTGCAAGGATACTGACCGGTTTACTCTATTTTCACAGTTACCAGCCCGCGCCGTTCTTTGTGCTAGATGAAGTGGATGCCGCATTGGATACGCTTAACGTCGAGAAAATTGCGTCCTATATTCGCCAAAACGCCAGTGACACATTCCAGTTCATTGTTATTTCTCTCAAGAACGCCTTGTATGAGAAGGCGGAGAGTCTGGTCGGTATCTACCGTGATCAAGGCAATAATTCCAGTCGAACCCTGACACTCAAGGTAAGGAACATATATTGTTTGAGCACACATGTGTACTTATGGAACGCGCTAGCTGGATGAATACGGAACTGCTTAATAGTGAACATATAATTGCAACACAAAAAGTTTCAATAAACCAAAAACACGCATTTTGATAAACTCAATCTAATTTTGGGTACGCGTTGAATAACACGAAAACGCGCTCAAAGGGGTTTCAATTAGAATCCTTGTCTCACCTGTATTCTACAACAATAGCGAAATGACCACACCTTCTGTTCTAACCAACAAGGAACGATTCCTCCTCGCCTCTCAAGCCGAGATCGACTGGCTCGAAGCACAAATCAAACAGTATGAGATCGACTTGGCAGATACACCCATGGCAGAACATGACGACACTGAAGAGATCCAGACCAACCCTCGCGATGCCCAGCGCATCAAGCTCGAAGCCCTGATCCAATACAACCTTAACACAGCCAGCATCGGACGCAACCTCGATTCAGCCATGCTTGCCTTTAATTCACTGTTTCCCACAGACGCGGATGAGGATAAGCTGAAACGAAGGTACGGAAAACAAACCCAGCTCGGCATCATGATTCACCTCCGGTTTAGTCAAGCAGTGGAGTCCTTGATTGAGGAGCGGGACCAAGTGACGGTGGAGGTGATGGCGCTGCTGAGCGAGCTGAGACAGGCACGATACGAACTCGGGCAAGTGCAAGCGCGGTCACGCCAGGTACAGCAATCGAATCGTGAGACGCTCAAAGCCATCCGAGAAGCACAAGAACGCCACCTGGCAGACACAGACGAAGCATCCACACAAACCAACGATGATCTCGCCTTGCAACAGTGAGTGAATTCCCGGGACCACTACTCTCCTATCTCACCCCCTTCCTCTTTCAGATCAAAAGAAAGTCTCGAAAAACTGGAAATGTCACGCAACGCGCTCATGGTAACAGATACCTCTGTCATCCAAGAGATAAAAGCTAAACATGCATTAGGGTCTCATCCTGGAAAGCAATATCGATTGGACGAGCAACAAACGATGGCGGGAAACGATGCTCATGCTGGGCGATGAGCTTGAAATGTAATGATAAATATACCTCTTTTTTCTTTATCTATTATCTTTACAATCATAAACAGTGGATGTACATCCTTAGCATGTCTATTGTTATGCGGGCGGTAGGAAGGTTGCAAAGAGAACAATGCCAACTAGACCGTATAGAATGTAATAAGATAAAACAATGTTGGCGATCCACCGCTGGCGAGAGCTCGCCTGCTCACTGAAGCCGTGCACCCACAGTAAGGCGGTGAACCAATAGAGACAAGGCACAGACGTAAAGAACCGAAGAATGACTTGGACATGCATGCATGTTGTGGCGTACACGAGCAAAAAGGCCCAGAGATAGATAAAGGGAGCCGCAGCTTTACCCGTATATCCGACCCGCATGGCCGTATCTAGACCATCTTTTTAGAGATGAGTGACCTTTTCTTCTCCGTACGGATGCGTTTAAATCTTTCTACCATTCGATTTCGTCTTTGGGGATGTCACGGCACCCAGCGTCAAGAACTGGATCCAATCGTGACTCGCATAGACCCAGATACCAGCGGCAGAGAGGGCAATGATGGGTGCTGCAAGCAAAAAGTTGGGGATCTGCTTGATCTCATAATACGCAAAGAGACCATTATTCCTTTAAAGAGCCATTTCAGGGGAAAAGTGAGCCACTCTATGTGTCGCTCCTCAATGAATAAAATACCAGTACGCCTTTTGGACGAAGCCATAGAGCAACGGGGGCTGCTGATCACACCAAGGTCGGACCAGTTGACCCTGGCAGTATTGAGTGTATCCATAGTATTGGAACCCTGCAAAGCCGGAGATGGTGATGAGGGAGTAGAGGAGGGTGGTAACCAGGTTGCCCAATAGTTTCTGCAAAGAGGATAATTGCGTGCATGAGCCCTTTGCAAAACATGCTGCATCCTTTTCTTTTCTTTTCTTTTTACCCCGACAGACCAGCGCCTTGAAACAATGGGGAGTACAAGACCATCAAAGACGAAAAAGCCTGCATAGATCATGGCATTGGAACGCATCGCGGAGGCAAGGCCCCAAAGGAGGGCTGCGAGCAAGTATCGCTTGCGCACGTACTGCAGCATACCCCAAAAAGTGAGGAGGGCAAAGGGTGACTCGGTATAGAGGGAGGACATGAACATGGCCGGAGGTGAAAGTGCAAAGGCATATCCTGCAATGGTCGCCAGCGCAGGTTGCTGTGGAAGCACAGCTCGCGTTAACCTGAATAGTCAGCCTAAACGGAATCTATCACGATATACTCCATTCTTACTGGTAAAGAGCACCCGCAGCCAGAACAAAGGCGGCGTTGGTGATGAGCACACCCGCCAAAAGGGTGGTGTATTCTGTGCCAATTAAGCTGTGCAAAGGCGCGAGCACTAGTGAGCAAGGACGCGTTATTAGGCATCCAATACTCTATATACACTACTTGCCGGAATCAGCCATCCCGCGAGCACACAGGGGTAGGAGAGGAAAGAAGGCGTGTTGTTGCTCATAAACATAACCGCGATTAGCAATGTGGTTAAAGTAGATGGCGTCCCATCGCAAAAAGGTGTTGAGGCAACGTTGAGCCCAGGACTCGGGCGGGCCTAGTTCAAGATCAGCGGATGAGTCGTAGGTACCTGCCCATAAAAACGAGGCAATCCCAACACTAATCACAAGCACTCGCGAAGTTGCCGCAAACGCGTAGACACGGCGTAGCATGCAGGAGCAAAAAAGAAATTGGGATGCTCAGTAACAAACTCTCCCCAAATCTTTATCTCTCCCGATTGGATGGATCTACTAATTGAGCATAAATCAACTACTGCAGACACATACGTGGACAAACGGTTTAAATGAGCCCTAGACGGAACAGGTGCGTGCTTATACTCTAAAAAATATGAGCTATCACTCGATAAATTGCTTATCCACTCGGTACATGCATCTCACTTGTCCCATGTACATGATTTTTATGCAAGCCGACCAAGGGTTAAGGGGTCTGCCAGATAAAGATTATGGCGAGAAACAGCGGCTTGTTACAAGTCATGCAGACCCTCCTAAGACGACGATCGTGTTGAGGTGAGACATCAGATGAGACCACGTGCATCACATTGACACGTCTATGTACACCCCTTTTTTTCAAACGGAAAAGCCTTCTCGATGCCCGCGCGGCCCATGACGACAGCCAAACAGAGCTGCATTCGTACAGATACCCCGCATCACTTTTTCTCCTTCAAGATAGGTTCGCTGAGGAGGAGGAGCTATTCTGTCTCTTGCAGAAGAAAAAAAGTAAGAAGATGGTAAGCACCCACAGTAATACCGAGTCTTGACTTGATCCAAAGTTTATTGTTCGGATTCTTTTTTTACGTATCATGCAACGAACTCAATCCAATTTAGTAGTATACAGGGAGAAAGGGATTAATAAAGAATGAAGAGAAAAATGTTGAGAAATACGTGAATTTCTGGACCCATGTGTTGTGTTGTGTGATGTGATGTGTGTACGTGCGAATGCTACGGGATTGGAAGAAAAATGGGTAAATTTTCGTCTGTCCCAAATAGAAAAAAGGGGATTAGGAATCGAATAAAAAAAAGAAAAAGAAAAAGAAAAAGAAAAGAAAAGAAAGAGAAAAAGAATACTGCTACTGCACCGTCATACGTACGGAAGAGGGGCAGAAATAATAGAGACACAAAGCGTGGAGGGGGAGGATATGTGAGAGAGGGTATGCTGTTATATCTTTGTTTTCTGCGTGCGTGTGAGCGTGTGTGTTTGCTTTTCTGCAGAAGAGTGTGCGAGTGCGAGTGGAAATGATGTGTCGAGTGAATTGAGTGCGTGTTTGGGTCGTAATGTGTGTGCTTGTGCGTGGTGTGTGAAGTGTGAATGTGCGTGTGTATGCGTGATGTAGGGTGATGTGGGAAATATGTTCTGGGCTTCCAATACATGCATGATATCCCGGAGTTACTTGAATCGCAGGTAAAAGTTAACCTAGTGCACATGGAGAGGGTTAAAATTTCTCGTATCCGTTGGCTGAACAAGGGACATTCCAAACTTACTATAAGCGCCACGACCAACAGCGTACACAAAACTGCAGGTCCCCAAAGATCATCATATCGGCCATCGATGCGACGGTTGATCATCCTAAATAAAATTTGGCTCATGAGTCCACAGCAGAAATGTGTCGATGCAGAACATACCATGCGCGCTTTTCGAATCGATACAGGGCATAAATGGCGACAGCCGCAGCGAGGACAATAAATATACCGCCGACGGTACGTGAAACATGGTCACCAAAGTTGAGTAAACTGAGAGCGACCGTCAGCATGAGGGCGCAGAACTGCAACCACGAAATAAATGTACGCTCGTTGGCAAAGAACACCTTGGGCTCGACGCGGACCTTGACGCGCTGGCGTTTGCTATAGGACTGCTGCTGGACTAGACCACTTTCCTCGTCCACAGGCGTGCCGTAGTCAGCCGCAGACTTGGGTGGCGGCGGTGGCGGTGCCCCTGGTACCCCGCCGCGCATGCGCGAAACCCATTTGTTGTCGAGAAGCTTGTTGAGCTGTGGGGGGATGCTGATGCGTTTATCGAGCGGCGGCGGGGGTAAGTCTTGTTGGTCTTTTGGGTTGTTCTGGTAGGGGCGCCAGGCGGGATTATCTTCTGATGTGCGCGGCTGCTGCTGGAACGCAGGCGTGCTGACAGCGGTCGAGCTCGTGTTTGCGTTGGCGCCAGTGACCACCGCATGCTGATTGGCGCGCTCAGTAGCCTCGATCATGGCGCGGCGATACTGGCCGTCGATGAGCGGCTTGAAGCTGCGCGAGCGGGTCAGGCCAATGTGTTCTGCACGCGGCTTGCGGATGTCTGTGTTGAGCTCGGCGAGCCACCACGGAAGGAGAGGGAGGCGTTCTCGGTAAAAGTGGCAGGCGCCGTGCAGGTACTTTGAGAAACGGGGCACCTCATGCACCAGGTGGCTTTCAACGAGCGACGTCAGCCACGCCGGCGGCTCCTGTCCAAGATGGGTCTGCAGTTTTGTCTCGAGTACAGCATAAGGGAATCGCAGAATATCACCCGGGCTGACGTAATTGAAGGGATAGTCGATATCCACATCTTTGCGGCGCCAGTTGTTATTGGATCGCCTGTTCTGGCCATCCAGACCGTCCTCGCGGATGAACGTCAGGTCAGTGTCGAGCGAAATGCGCAACCGCTGGTCACCTGGAAGCTGAAATGCAGTGCGGTTGTAGAACGCCCGCAGCATGGGCTGCAGCCGTTTCTCTCGAAAAGATGTCTGCACGCCGTCGGCAATAAAGTGGACATTGTCGGTCACTTCTTTCTTGATGTTCTTATTTCGCAGGTCACGCGCGATCATATCAGCCGTGTAACGACCCTCCATAAAGGGGTTGACATTCTTTTCATCCAGCCGGAAGCGGTCCTTCACAGACGCACCGTCAAGCCAGGCTGCATGGTGCGTCTTGCGTTCAATGTAAATGTTTTGTTCTGTGACGGGACCGTACCTGATTATTGTTTGTGTAGATCATAGTCATTTGTGCAGTTAGTATGTGAGATCAGCGACAAAAGAAAAATAATGCAGGGTGATTTCTCAACCCATCTGCTATTATTGTTTTATAATATTTACCAGCGAAAACGGATGGCCTCTGCGCCTTCATCGCGCTGTAACCGACCGGTGTAGAGATCAAAGTTGGAGTTATCAAAGTAGACGCTCGAGATGGCGGAATCTGAGGGCTCGTATTTCTTTTCCTTGTTGAAAATGAGGACAGGAAGGTGGAGCATGATGATGGCTTTGACTTCAGTGATGTTATCAGGGTGGATCCAATATTTGGCTGTGGCTCGTTCGAAGGCATTCTGATCAGCCCCTGCAGCCGAGTTTCCCGTGGACGTTTTCCCGCGATTCCGACAAATATCATGCAGCGCAGAAATGTAAATGATGGCGACGTCGAAACGCTGTTTGTCCAGGGGCCGCTCGCGCAGCTTTTGGACATATTCCTGCTTGAGGTTGAGATGGGTCCATTTGTCGTGCTTCTTGAGGATTTTTTGAATCGCGGTGAAGTTAACCCGAGTAAACCGAGACAGATCGTTGACATCAAAGAGGATTTCCGTCAACGCTTCGTCCATGATGCTGTAATTATTGTCGGATGCCATGTTGGGATTTTTTTGGATAGTCTGGATTGTGCGTTCGCAGTACAGGATGCGTGCGTCAATCTCGGACAGTTTGGCATTGACGAACTCGTACACTTTGGCGAGTTCGTTGTCGAGGAGTTGAATAAAATCAGCCTCGTCCTTGGCCGTCCAACCGTGGTCTAATTGGCGTGTCTTCAGCTCCTGCTTCAGGACATCGTAGGCAATATACGACAGGCGCCAGGGAGTGAATATGTTTTGCTGTAGTTCCAAGCCGTACTTCATTTGAGGATCGTGTGCGGCAGACCAAGAGTATAGGCGGGTTTGACGCGACTCAAGAAGAGCAAAAAAGGAAGAGAGGCTAAAGAAAGAAGAGGAAGAAAGAAAAGAAGAGAGAGAGAGAGAGAGAGAGAGAGAGAGAAAGCGATGGGAAAAAAGAAGGAAAGGGAGAGGGAAGAGCGGCAGGGTTGGCAAAAAGGGAGATGAAAGACTCAAGAAAGGGGGGATCTAATAGCGAAGACAGCGGCAAAGGAAATGTGCGTGTGTATGTATCAGTGAAAAGCAAGGGGAACAGAGGAGTGTTGAAAAGGGGCACACAACAACAAATGTGTCCCATTCAATCCACTCTTGTTCATTATTATCTCTTTCTCTTTCTCGTCTTCTACTAGAGAAGGCACTCTTGAAGAGCCCTACAAGATGTCATTATCCTCATCCAAACGTTTTTAAAGATATCCAGTTGAGTATTAGGTAGGCTTGCAAAAGTTCGGTACACACGCATTTAAGGAACTATTTTGGCATGCTTTCGCCACTCTTCGCCGTGATTTTCTTTGTGTTTTGTACCGACATCACAAACTTTTTTTTTTTTTTTTTTTTTTTTTTTTT